>JAECUM010015935.1:0-10105 GCA_016617855.1 Megalonaias nervosa | reverse complement strand
TTTTTTTTTTTTCCCTTAAATTATTTTATTAAAAGCGGCAAGATATTCTGTATTCTTTTTTTGCCATTCATCATCTTTTTTTCGTTGTTCTTGTTCTTCTTCTTGTTGTTGTTCTACCACTTTCCTATATTCATTTTGTATTTCAATACTCTGCTCTGCTTGCTTAATCCATTCACCATCAAGATATTCATCATGTTCAAGTAGGTAACCCGTTTCTTTTTTCTGCATTTCTTCTTCTTCTCCTCTCTTTTTCCTTCTTTTGGCTTTTCTTTGTTCTCTCTTAGTTTATTTCTCCTTTGTTGTTTCTGCCCCTAGTGTTGCCAGTGTCAATGCCTGTTGTATTTGTGAGCTTGGATTAGTATTTGTCCTTGTCATCTGTGGTGTTTGTTGCTGTTCTGTTATCCTTGGTTGTGTCTGCAATTGTTCTTGTTGTTTTAGCTGTCTTTGATGTTGCTGTTGTTGTGTAGATATTTTTCCTTGTTCATTTTGTGATTGCATCTGCTGTTGTTTTGGATTGTCTATTTTCTGACAGGCTTCCTTGTTGTTGGATTTTGATTTGAGGTGTTGTGACTGTTGCTTTTGTTGTTGTTGCTGTTGTTACTTCTGTTGTTCTTGATCCTGCTGTAGTTGTTTAGGATTCGTATTGTCTATTTGTTGTTTTGGATTTTGTCGTTGTTGTTGCTGTTGTTCTTTGTCGCCTGTATTTTTTGGGCATTTATGTGGAGCGTGTCCTTTGTTCCCACATCTGTTACATGTTCTATCATAAATACATCCCTTGTACAATGATTTTGCTAAAAAGCCAAACAGGTAAAATGCTCGTTTTATCTCCTTCAATTTGTTTTTCTCGATTTCAAAAATCCTTGTTCCATTGTAGATATTTGTCATAGGGATGGTAGCTAATTTGGATGACATTACTTTAATATTGAACTTTCCTTCAAACTTTTCCACTGTTGCTTCTAGAGGTATTTCCAGTGGGATGTCTGATATGTGTAGCTCTCCTGTTTGTTTTTTTATTTTACGCCTAATCGGTGTGGGTTCTCTCACTGTCACTGTTTGTCCTTTGATTGTTATTTCTCCATTCGGCAGTACAGGTTGTGTCCCTTTCGGTCTTACTATATATCCCTTGTATCCATTTGGGTTGATTGAAAATATGTTTTTCACATATTCCGGGTTTAAGACCTTGATTGCGATCATGACATCTGCCGTTCCTGGTACCAGATCTCTGGGTATCTTGGATGTGTCCAGTTCTTGCGTTCCTTCTCTATATAGACATTCTAAAAATGCTCCTTCTGGTGTCTCAATTCTTTTTGTCTTAAAAAATTTCTCCATTTGCCTTACTTCTTTGTTTGCTTTGTAGGCAGCCATTTTTACTCGTGCATCTTGTTTCTCTCGTGAGCTTAATTCACCGTTCATTTTCTTTAGAAATAAAGATCTTTTCCAATTGTCTCTTGTACTCTTTTAAGTGTAGTTTTGTTTTTAGTTCTGTGATTGTCAAATTCCCATTTGTTAAGTACTTTGACTTCTGCTTGGTCCTCGCCATTTTCAGATTTGTTTACTAGTAACCTTACTTGTCCAACAGGAGTTTAACAAGCGGGAGTCTTTACGTGTGTAAGGCCGATTCTGATTGGTTATTAGGTTGGACAGTTTCAATCCGTCAATCCTTCCGTGTGTGAGAAATAGGAGGATTGAAATGTTTTAAGTGTTCGGCTTGGGTATGGCAGGGAATTTACGTTTGCAAGGTCAACATTAATTGGTTGGCAGCTGGTTTTGTTTTGTTTGGTAATTTCAATCCCTTTGATTTTCTACTGTTGGTGTTGTTGTTAGGGTTGAAGCCGAGGGGATTGAAACGTTTCAACTATCATAGTTCGGGATCGGAGAACGATAATAAATAATTTAACAATTAATGAGAAAAAAGATTGTATCGATAACAAGTAATTCAACAATTAATAATAATAGAGTATATATATATATATATATATATATATATATATATATATATATATGCAGTTATTTATTATTGTATATAGGCAATTTATAATTAGTTCGTTTATATATTTCTATAATGTAGTTGTATGTTATTGTATATAGGCAATTTATAACTAGTTCATTCTTTCATTACCCTGACAGTAACTGCGCTCAGTGTACGGTCGGCCTTCCTTTGTTCCTTTGTTTTGCCGTAGCTGCAGCCGCTTGCTTGTGTTGATGGTTGCTATTTCGCTGGAATTTTTGGTCTCGCCTGGGAATTTTCCTCGATTCCAGTGAATTCGTCAGATTTGCCGGTCCTATTTCGCATTCTCTTAGAAGCAAATAAATTTGCTGTTTGTGTTGTTATAAGTCCATTTTCTAGCAGCGATGCTGGAGTAGTAAAGGAAAATAGGACTTCTAGATTTAATACCCTTCCACTCCCCGTCCCCCCTCCCATCAGAACATATTTGTAACAAACCTGCAGCTTGACTCAAAACAGGTTAGAAAATATATTTATCAGGAGAAGACCCTCTCCACTCCAAAACGATCATATTTGTATTAACCAGGTTTTCTAGATTTTAGACCCCTTCCCCTGTAAAACATTTGTCAGAGAAAAACACCCTCCCCCATTTCAGATATTCTATACATGTTTTCTGCCTTTACTGTAGCCTAGACAGAGACTGCAGTGTTGCGATCAATAAATGTACATTGTTCTCTGCCTGTGTCGAAGAGACTGTTGTGTTGCGATCGATAATGTACATTGTTCTCTGTCTAAACATAGACTGTTGTACTGGATAAACTGTAATGTTATTCCCAAACTATGGATGACTGGAATTGTGTTATTTACAACTGCGTAATAAGAATCTTCTGGAAAGATGTTGTTGTTGTTGTTGTGGGGCTTAACGCCATTTTTCAGCACACGATAGGCTATACATGGCGGCCAGTATTAATGGTGGAGGAAGAAACCGGGAAATCCCTGGAAAGAACCACCAACCCACGAGAAGCTACTAGCAAGCTTTCTCACATATCCACATTCGCCGAATCCTAGACTCGAACCCACGCAGACTCTGGAAAGATGATGCAATCATGTGCAATATTACAACTGCGTAATAAGAATCTTCTGGAAAGATGATGCAATCATGTGCAATATTACAACTGCGCAATAAGAATCGGTGCTGACTATATAAGGCAGCTAAATGTTCAATCTGCTGAGATGTGCTTCGCTTGGAGGATCAAAAGATAGGTGAAATTTTTCTTGAAAATTTAGGTCCTTTATTTTAACCAAAAAAAAAAAAAAAAAAAAAATTTATTATTTCGTTCAGATTTTCAGAGGTTTAAAGAACTTCTTCGCCAATAATTAATATTTCTACAGTAGCTACCAGAAATAATTTGTCATCATGTTTATACAAATGAAATTTAACTTTCCCACTTACTTTTCGATGACATCCAAATAACTCTGTCATTGTTACCCTGCTGATATAATACTTATAACCTTTTGCAAAAACCTTCGAGCGGTTTAGGTCAATATTTATTCTAGTATACTTTTCCTGGCTGATTGGATTGTGAAGACTACTATATTTTTGTCCGAGATTGTCTCTCAACTTTTCAAGATAATCAAAATATTTGCTCTTATCTGATTTAATAAGCGAGAGTTTTATTCTATCAAATTTACTAAAACAAACACCTGAAATTTCATCATTAAATTCAAACCGTAGTGGTTGGCCGTTAATCACCTATACCTTTACCTTACTATTAACTCCATCAGCTAACGTTAAATTTTCAAACATTATTTCTAAAGTTTAGACAAAATTACTGGCATAGTGTCCAATAGCTAATGTATTAACCCCGTCCTCGCAATAGCGTTCGTCATCAAAATTACTTAGTCCACATTTAATAATTGTATCTGTTTCAAGTTTGTGATGATTTGATCTAACAACATTTGTTTTAATAAAGCTGACATTATTGTTTAGTGCTGCTTTAAAATCATCAAATTTCATACATTTTTTTACATACCCACGAGGAATACCTTTTGCTTTTTTTTGTAAGTTTATCGTCATCTAAAATTACTGCATACATTTTACTTCTTAGTCCCACAAATTCCTTAACTGGCACAAACATTTTTTCGTCCTTAAATTTGCTAATAACTTTCTTGTTAGCTGGATCATGAAATCCACTACTCTCCAGATAGTCTGATAAATCAAATAGGTCACGGTGGTCATAAATATCCTGATAGACATCCACACATTTTATATCATAACCTAGCGAATCTGTATCGGTAAACAATATGTTTGAATCTGGCCAGACTCTCTTAACAAATCCGTAGTGAAAATCGTACATCAACCACTTTGATTTGTCCAATACCGACAAACCAACGTAAATAGGCTTACTTAACTTTAAATTTGTTTTTCGTTGCTGTATTGCAGCAAGATTTTCATTAAATATTTTCATACTGACAAAACCGTCATCGTTAACTAATTTATTCCTGCGATTTATGTCGTTTACAATCTCAATATTTATGTGTTTTCGAATATTCTCCATTGTCTTGCCAAATACGGAATTGTTCACAAGTTTAAAGAAGTTCTTCTCAAATTCAGTCCTAGAAGTTGCGTGATGTTTGGTCTTTAAATCAATATAATCTGCCATCCAATGAGATTGTTTGAATTTTAACACGCGATGAACTTTCCTTAAGAATAAGCCGTGGTCGACTGCTTGTTTTAAATTTTTGTAATGTATCACGTAATTCCGTTTACTGAGTAAATTTGGAACTAGCTTATTAACAATCGAATTTTTTGCTGTTGTCGCTGCCTGTTGTTCAGGTGATAATAAACTAGTCTAATACTATCGACTCTGCACAAAACGGATAATTGTTATGTAGGTTGTGCAGTGACTCAGGATAATCAAGATCTACTTCAACAAAATAACTGACATCGGAAAAATCATTATTGATTTTTCTGGGAAGATTTTTTTCTGTTTCACTAAGAAATTGATCTGGAGTTATCCAATGAAATCCACTGCACGGCATCGGCTCTGACATTGCCCAATCATACAAATTATTAGTTTCCAGATAAATAATATAATTTGACGGTAAATTTTTATTGTAATTTACCAGACATTTATTATTAGCTACTGCATATTTTTTTTTGGTATAACGCTAATTCCACCTCTGATACCTTTTTCAATAAATTAAACATATCAACATCTGTCAAGAGATCCAATTCTATCTTGTTTTTAGCAGAGCATCCCAAGATAGTCCTGGTGCAGAATAATACCAACAGGGGTCTAATCCATAATTTTCATGACTAACTCGACGAAAACTCTCGAAAACATCAGCTAACAATAACACATCTGTTTTCAAATATAAATCATGATAATCACCATTTACGAATTTACTCCAAATATCTTGTGCATATTTGTACTCGTCGTCTGATATACCTTCACCTTTTAGCTGTGAATAAAACTTGTCTTTGCCAGGCAGAGAAGTTTCATCAAATCTGCTCCAGTCGTCTAGGTATTCATAAGGAAAGATACCCTTTTTGTCAGATCGACGTAGTTTTCACCAGAACAACATTTTAGATTATTGAAGTTGTTACAACCTATTACAAGCTCATCTAGCGGAGCTGCCATAAATTGCAGACTGTCAATGAAACGTAATTTGCCAAGCATAACTGACATATATTTTTCAAAATTATTTGGTATACATTTTACTACATTGTCGAGTTTTAGCTTAGATTTAATTTCCTCATTGCCAAAAGCTTCTACAATGATATGACTATCATAACCACGAAAATTATGCAAAACTACAGGAATAAATTTTGGTGCATGAAATTTTAGATTGCAATTGTTATGAGCTGCTCCTTGATACTTGCCAGTTAGATGACAGTAATCTCGCACTTTATCATCACCTAACAACTTTTCGCAGATATGACAGTGAACTGCATTATCAAAATCAACTTGTTGTTTGGATGTTATTTTCATTGGAGCTGTTTTGGATAATCTGTTGAAAATTTTATTAACATCATCTATTAAATTTTTTAATAATCACACAGCCAGACTTTCAGATTCGCCGTTACCACATCTGTATAACTTTACTGGACTTGAAAAATTATCATTAGCACAACAAACTACTTTGTAGGAAACCCCGCAAGGAACATGTTGTATTTTTCTAGTGCTCGATTTATTTGGATCATTTTCTGCACCTGCCACAGGAACAAGTAGACACTCAAAATCTGCTTAAATAACAAACGAGATATTTAGCTTATGATTATAGTTTTTAAATTTTAATACTTTTTCTTTCTCTGTTGGTATTGTTATTCTTTGAACGTTAACACAATATTTAACATGCTCTTGTAAAGTTTCAGGTTTAGAAAACCCTTGTAAACATCTGTAACAGAAATATTTTTTTCCATGATACTTATTATACTGTCTGCCAACTAACCCGTTAAAGTTTTTTATCCAGCAATAATGTCCTTTATAAAATAACAAATTTATTGTCAACTTCGTAGCATTTTCTGAAATATATCTCGGGTAAACATTTTCTCGCTCATCTAGTCCGAAAACATTTACTGAAATATTGTTTTGTTTTTCAAACTTTGGTATCTGATTTTCTGCCACTGGAAAAGTTATTCCGTCAAGATCCAATTCATTTCTGTACGGCAAATATTTTTCAACTTGGTTGGAGTTACAATTTTGAGGATGTCTTGCAGACAAAATTGCCCAACGGAAACACTCATTGTCGCTGTTTTTGATATTTATACAACATTTTTTGTTTTTTTTTCAGGAAGATCAACGTAAGAACTACCGCGAAGTACGTTATATCTTGCTGTGTGAAATAAAACTTCTTTTATCATTTCAAATTTCCAACCTGATCCTGATGTGGTAAATTCTTCCAATTTTTTATTGATTTCTTGGTGTATTTCATTGGCAATCATGGCAATATTTGTTCCAGTTAATATGTTTCATGATTTAGCTGTTAAATATGGCTCGGCAATTTCGCTGTCGAAATTTGTATTTTCAAAAATTATATCAAGTACATCTTTTTTGATTGCATGTAACTTTGATAAAATTACATGATATTGCACTATTAGCTTGATACTTTTGTGAACTGCAAGTTCTTGCATCACAACAGGTTGTAAAAGATGAAATAAATTTGTGGAGTTAAAATTTGCTAAAACATTTTGATTATCAAATTTATAACTTTTATCATAGCCAGAAAATGCACTAGCAATTTTTTCAACATTTTCGGATAGGCTTTTCTTGGCAATATCTCGCAATATATATATATATATATATATATAATATTTTTATATTCAATTGGTTTTCTGTTTATTTTCAATTAGAAATATAATTTCTTATAAGTATAATGTCAGAAAATATAACATCAGAGGAACAGAAAGAATATCACATACACCCTAAGTACAACGAGTACGTGGAAATGCACTTGGTTTGGTTATTCATGTCAGATACGGACGACCTTTTGGTAAATTAACACCAGCTGGTTATAAGATTAGTGTAAAGGGAAAAGACACAGATAGAATTGAAATGTTTAGGAAGATTTTATTTATACATTATTTTGTGGAGATATTCCAGTTGGACAGCGAGTTTACAGAGTAAATGGCTCAGTTACTGACGATAATAGTGAAAATGTATCATTACAAGATGAGTTTCAGTCTCATCCAGTATTTGATCTGTATGAAGCTAACGATCACGGTATCATACGAAATAAACAAACAAAAAAAGTTGTTGGAATTTTGCATAATTCTGGTTATTTACGTATAACAATTTGTGGAACTAAAACTGATAGAGAAGGTTATTACAGTCACCGTTTTGTGTTTGAGACATTTAGCGGCACTTTTCCAAATGATTTGGTTATCGATCATATTAATAAAATTAAGACTGACAATCGCATTGAAAATTTAGATTTAGTAACACCAAAAGAAAATATTAAAAGAGGAGCCGGTTCTGATGGTTCCAATTTTAAAGAACCAAAATCAATTATTTCAGTAAACCTTAACACTGGAGAAAAAATAAATTTTAAATCAATAACAGCTGCTGAAAAATATCATAAAATTACCCCATCTGCAGTAAAATTTGTAGCTGACGGGACAACAAGATCAGCAACTTCAACGTTGACCCTTGACAGGTTTATTTTCAAATATGTTTCTTAATTCTGTCTTAGTAAGGTAACTATGGGCAAATATCATAATATCATCTTTAACAAATTTTAGTGTTATAAACGTGCTATTATCAAGTTTATTTTTTTCTGCTGCTGTTAGAAGTATTTTATTAGAATCACCTTGCATAACAATAACGTCAACAGAAGTATTACAGCCCAACAGACATTTTTGTACTGCTTCAGCTAGTTCATTGTAATTTAGTATATTAACTTTCTGATGATATTTCGTTTCGCTGGCCATTATTATAATTAGATAAAAATATATTATAATAATATGAACTTAATGCAGAGACTTGCTGATATAAATGCCAACGACAGCGACAACGTCGTCGACAACAATTTTGAGCATCTGAGTGCAATCCGCTTGAATTCATAAGCTAAAATAAGGCTCTAAAACACAGTATATATATTTTAAACAAACAAAATAACAATAAAAATCTTAATAAAACTATAAATAATAGCATTTATGACATTTTAGTTTCTTCTTTCTGAGTGTATCGACCATTATTTGCTCTGTGCATTGGCAATTGACAGTTTATAACAGAATAAACTAAGAAAAAACCAAGACATTCTTAAATGAAAATAATAATAAATGAATGAATAGATTGTAAAAATTGTGCTTAGCTGACATTACATATACTAGATTTAGTCAATATTAAAATAAAATGATGAAATTTATTTTCTTTATTTTCAGATTTACATGTCGACAAATTATATTCCGCAAAGATTGGTGGATTTTTGTAAAGAAGCACTGTTGGAGGATTCCATGCCAGAAGTGACTGTCGAAATAACAATTTAAAAAAATGGTGTCATTGTGGAAAATAATAAGTTAATTCAATTACTGAAGAGAAAAGTTGAAAAAGAATTAAAAGGGAGCAAAAGGCTTCGTTGTCTCTCAGGTGATGAGGAGAGAGAGAGAGTTGGAAGTGCAGCCACAGGAGGAAAATTAATAAGAATGAAATAATGTAATTGAAAAAAAAAAACAAGAAGAAGAAAACCCTGTATAATACTAATTAAAATAATAACACAATATGTGTATGTTTCCAAATTTAATTGTTTTTGTACTTATTGAAACATAATACTTGAAGATTAAAAAAAAAAAAAATCCTTGGATAGATATATAGTTGACAGATATATAGTACATTAACTCAACATAAAATGATTCTGTTACAAACATGTTCTTGTACTTAATAGCCTATACCTGAATAACTGTCAAGTCTAATCTTATGCAAGTATAAAATTACATCGTCTTATTCAGTACCAGAATAGGGCTAGAAAGTCTAATCATATGCAAGACTAGGATGTCTTACTGTATACCAGAATAAGGCTAGAAAGTCTAATCATATACATATGCAAGACTAGGATGTCTTACTGTATACCAGAATAAGGTTAGAAAAAATATAATCTTTATACAAATACAATACTAAGGTACTTACCCTATACCACAAAAAGATTAGAAAGTATCATCTAATACAAGAATAAACATAGAGTGTCTTACCCTATAACAGAATAAGGCTAGAAAGTCTTATCTTCAACAACTATAAGACTGTAGTGTGTTATCCATTACCAGAATAGGGCTAGAACATATACTCTTGCACATGTATATGGCTATAGTGTCTTACCATATACCAGAATAAAGTTGGATGGTCAAATCGTATACAAGTATAAGCATAGAGTGTCTTACCCTATACCGGAATAAGGTTAGATATTAAAATATTATACAAGCATATCTCTTACTGTATACCAGAATAAGCATGGAGTGTCTTACCCTATACCAGAATAAGGTTAGATAGTAAAATATTATACAAGCATATCTCTTACTGTATACCAGAATAAGCATAGAGTGTCTTACCTTATACCAGAATAAAGTTAGATAGTAAAATATTATACAAGCATATTAGGATCTCTTACTGTATACCAGAATAAGCATGGAGTGTCTTACCTTATACCAGAATAAGCATGGAGTGT
>JAECUM010015930.1:0-48842 GCA_016617855.1 Megalonaias nervosa | reverse complement strand
TTTATTATTTCAGGGTCTGTTTATTTTCGTGTTTCATTGCCTACTGAACAATGAGGTGAGTTTCTGGCGAGGTGTCGAGATTTATAATGAAGTCTTGATTTCCAGATGACACGTTCGGCAGGGTAGCTACGAAAAGATGGTACCCTTTGTATTTGGAATTCCGATGCCATCTATAGTGTGTCATTTGACTTTTAAAACACTTTCAGGAAAAATTAAATCGAAATCTAAGTGACATGGACCCTAGTTTATTTATCTAGAACATGAGAATCCTTGAAAATCAAGTATATTCTGTTGTAGATTTACATACATTGAATTATATGGATAATCTTCAATCCTTCTAGAGAATGGGACTAGTAAGGTTTCAGGACCTAACAATATAATTCATGTTCTGATATTGTTCTTCGTTTGACATTTTGCTGTTCGAAATATCGACAAAATCAATCTTTAATACTGGTCCCCTCAATATTGGTTTGGTCTGGTTGTGATTTAAAACACAGCAACACTAGTAGCTTATTTAGTGGAGAGACAGTTCTTGTAAAGTTTCTTGCCCAAGGACACAGCACGGTAGCCGTCTACGGATGACTGAACTGTAAGATTTCAACCCACAGCTTGCAGTAACCAGTCTGACACGCTAATTTCTAAGATACTGCTGCTTTTGTATCCATTCGTTGCCCCTTGCCATACGGGAGGGTACATCGGACCTATTCTATCCACAGGATAATTATAATTCCATTGACTATCACATAAGCATCGTAACAGACGTATATCGGCTTCAAAACTTAAATGTTTGCCATCATGCCTTTAAGATACCATAGTGAGCTTTAATGCAATCCCTGGAATAATATTAAATATTTCTTTAAAATTCTTATGGATGGATAGGTTTGGTGTTTTGCAGCACAGCAACACAACAGTAGATTAATTAGTGCCGAGACAATTCGTACAAAGGGACTGACGTCCTCACCACCAGCACCCATCCCAGAATACAACTTGTTACTTTATTTGTTCTATATTTCCCTTCCTGTTGCCTTACCAGCCATATCTAGTTTCGGATATACTTTTTGTGCTTTTTATAGGCACATCAACACATGTAGTGTTAAAGAGTGTCGAAATAAAGTGATTTACGCAGATACATACCACAGTAGCTGATCCGGGTTTATCTGCACTGGGATGGATTTGAACTTCAACCCCGTGATTGTCCAAAACATACCCAAACACTGGTAATAGTCGAGGTTTCACATAATCGCTCATGCACTGTTTAAATGACAAGTTTGTTTCCCACGCGTTTTATAATGAGTCGGGGATATTGCGATCCACTGCGTCTGTCCATTCCATATTTCCTTCTAAATTGCTGGGTAGTTTTTCAGACACTTTCTAGTTCTGCGAGAGGGATGTCATCTTTGGCCGACACCACTGAAGTCTTTGGTCACAAAGGTCACATATACAGAAGTTTATATTCTAATTTTATGTCGCCGTCGGTAATGTTCAATCTATTTAACATTTATAACGCAAATTGTTTTAGCTCTCATATTTAAAGTCACTTATTCTTGTATGCTATAAATTTATTTACAGATACGCGCTGCTATGCAAGAAAAACGTAGACGGAAAAGGAGCTTGGAAACGTCCACTACAAATCTCAGAATTGCGTCAAACGATGAATCAAGGAGAAGGGTGAAAGATATAGAGGTGGTAATGAAAGCTTACGTATGATGAAACTGTACTTAAAAATTAAATGACTTTATTATAAATATGCTAGGAATAGTCATTATTTTAATTCATTTTATCTATACATTGCATCTGACTGCTTAGTAGCCTACAAGAAAAATCTGAGTAAGATACGGGAACTTAGTATAAGCGTTTCTTTTATATTATTCACTGTGTGGGAGGACGTGCGCTGAATTAATGTTTATTGATAATATATCAGGACATTCTCTGTGAATTTCCTATAACTATCAAGAATTGTCACGTTTCAGACAGTTATCCGTATATGTCATAGTGTTTCTACTTGTCAATAATGTGGTCGATACCAAGTTACGTCGAGGCGAGCTTGAGGGCGCAATGTACTTCCGGAGATACCGTAATATCCAACAGTACAAGTACTAGTCATTTTTATACCGTAACTTAATTTGTTGAATAATAAATTGTATTTTAAACTGCTTTTAAAGCAATCGAAGTGTATACATATATGTTTAAAGATAAATCTTGTTTTAATTATGTTATTACTGAATCGCGCATAAATACATGGTATCACGCGACATGTGTTTATGCACTGATGCATGTTGAGCCAACTATTTTAACGTCATGTTACGTATGTACAAATTTATTTTGTCCTGTATGTGCTTAACTGCATCCAATAATACGTGTTTCGCAATACCCTATCACTGGAAAATTTACTTGATTATTCAACGCAATGCATATCCATAGAAAGTCGTATGTTGGTTAACTCATGGTTATATATATTTAATTAATTACTCTTAAAACAAAACGACAACCCAGATATAATATAGTAATAAATGGTTTGAGGTAGCATGATTGCATACAACAACAACAATAATAATAATACTGTAATAATAATAATAATAATAATAATAATAATAATGTGTTTTTGTTCACGAAAAGATTGTTTAATCAATAGCTGATCTCGCACATGATCGAAAATAAAATATAATGTGCATAATGTAACAACAGAAGTCAAAAATCCTTATTCAAATGTACATTATCATTTACTTATGACCAGCATTTTAGCTGAATCCTTTCAGACAAAAACGTTTTAAACACAAAGATGAAAACATAAATAAATTCTAGTGACTCTGAAGCATTGTTATACTTCAAAATAATACCTTGCTTCATACTCTGTACCTTTCACTCTTATAATTATTACGAACCTTTGTGCCTTTCGTAACCAGAAAATATGATATTAGATTTTATCATATAATTAAGTGTGAACTGTAGAGACATACGGAAGAAATATGTCTCTATATTGACTATAGAGACATACTGACGAAATAATTTTCACATTTTTTTCTTTCGTATATTTTTGCATCTGAAAAATGTATCATTATATTTTCACATGAGAAAATATAAGATTTACCATCATGCCTAGCGACGCTTGATTGTGTCTGCCTACTAAAGTTGTATCTGCAACAACAGAAACAAGTACTTTGTGAACTAAAATAAATAAACAGAAAATGCTTTACATATCAGACATGGAAATTAATCTTTGATAAAGAAATTTGACCAGACGCTGTTAGTGTTTATATGAAGTTATTTCCCCTTATTTCCTTGACAACAACGAAAAACCCCTCAATGATACATTGCTGAATTGGACGAAAAGGGTCGAATAGTTTACAAAATGACAGAAACATAATTTACTGCGACAGAGTAAGTAAACCAAATCATACCGCTTTCTTGAGTCACGTATATTAATATGGTCAGCCTGTGAAAGTGAGGTGAATTTACGAAAAGGGGGTGGCGTGAGTGTGTTGTCCCAGTAAGTTTAATGTTCGATTCTGGTGCAAGTTTTGTATATAATAAAAAGAAAATTTTCTTCTCCTGCGTTAATACACGATATATTTCATCTTGTAGCACAAAAGCTATATATCTGTACTCGCTGCTTCGCCACGCGTAAAAATATCTTTTGGTACCACGCGATGAAATATATACGGTATCAACGTACGAAAAAAAATTACTATCATCAACCCTGGTAGCAAGATTGCTAAAACGGTGAGACATTAGGAAGCAATTTCACTTGATGTTAGTAAATACGCAGATTTGTATTCGTCTACCTTTTGAGAACAATATGAAGATCGTGAAAACAACACAATGTCAGTCTCTGAGGAGTCAACAAAACTAGGTTTCGAGACTTTGGGGAACAAAAATTCAAAACAACGCATGCTAACTCACTGTATGAAATACATGCTTTAAAATCATTATACCAACGATATTTTACCTAAATCTGATATCATTAGTACATACAAAGAATTAAAAATACGTTGAGAATTGCTTAAACAGTTCATGTTTCAAATGATCGTCTGTTGTCTTACTGACATCAACTAGGAACAAAATATTAATCGTGAAGTAGTATGACAGTTTTATAACGTTTAGAATAATGTCTCAAAACATACACCTCTATCGACGCTAGAGACAACATATATGTTTTAAAGGTACATGTGCAGAGTTCGACCTCACCAAAGACGAACCTTGTTGAGCAAGGCAGAAACTATATTTACGACGTATTTAATGGGAAACATAAAATCTAATTATGCACATAGCTATCAATCAACTGTAGGAATATATATATAACAGGCAAGAAAGAACAATCATTTGTATCTATCATATTGTCAGAAAGTACGAAGTTTAAAATTCCGCCATTCAAAATTCACATCGTTTCCTGACGTTAAAATCGATTGATCTAGACTGAAACAGTACACAGTCTTTAAACATTGGTCTTGACCATATACAGCAAATGCATTGCCTCCATTATGAACTGTAATTATGATCATGCAAGTATGCAAAACCACCGGCACGATTTAGCTTACATTCCACTTTTATTTTTGTATATGTATTATATCATGATGTTTATTCAAAGTATTTTAACTGAAAATCCAGAAACATCACTAGCACATCAAACATTTGACAGTTGTTTGAATAGCAAAGAATTTAACTTAGTCCAACTGGAGACAGAACTGGGATTTCAAAGAAAAAATTAGTAACGACTTAATCTCGTCAGGATTGGAACAGTTCACACCAGGCAGTGAGAACAGTTATTGCAAATGGAACATAAAAGGATATGACTGGTAAAGATATAACTGAAAAAAGAGTTAGAAACTGTGACTGACACGAAATCAAAAAGGCGCATAAATTCTTTGTCAGTGCTAGAGCTATTGATGTAATGTATATTATTATACCATTAGTTAACAAATTTCATACGATTAACAACTTACAGATTTTACAAACTGAACTGAAAGATGACTACATGTCTTCAAGATGAAATTAAATACATTCTGGATTTCCTCTACCTGCACTGAGTCTTTCTTTTATAACATTCAGCCATATCAGTTTTAACTGTCAAAAGAAAAAAGAATAAATTTAAAAGTTGATTTGATATTGTGATCAAAACTTGAATAATAAGATCCAGAAAAATATTCCGACTGAGCATATAAAAAAAAATTAATGACTATAGAGGTCTTCAAGACATTGTTTACTTCAAGTGTTTTTCAACTGATACACCAATGTTAAAGAAGTCAGTAGTATATATTGATGAACAATAAAAGCACATATAAATTAGTAACGCTTGATTTGAGAAGCACGCATATTAACAGATTAAATGGTAATTATCTTAAATCAGCTTGCTTCGAACAAGATAAAAACTTTAAGATTAAAAGAAAGGAAAATAAAGATGCCACAAGTGAACATTTTGCTTGCTTCAGATAATCATTTATGTTCAAATCTAGCAAATGAAATGAAATATGTTCTTGGTTTCGTTTACTTTGTCTAAAGACATTTTACAATATGATATTCTGTCATATGGCTAATAGTGGAGGTAATATTGTTGTATTGAATCAGATGGGTTGAATCCATGGACATTTTTTCTACAACATTGCCATACTTTGTCCAACATTTCTATACAAGACTTACGGCAAAAAGTGGCCATTGAAGGATCGAAATTTTATTGTGATAGATCCTGAGGAAAAATTTAATAAATGCCAGACGTTACTGTGTTGATGTATACTATGGAATCAATCATTTCTTTCCAATTGATAAATGTATGTAGAAATCTACACAATGACGATGTCAAATAGAAAGCAAATAACGTAACTACATTAGCTTTAAGTGGTAAACCATTTCAAATAACTTTATTAATGATAGCACAAAAGTGCAGGTCTGTAATCAATGTCAACTCATACTTTGGAATCGATCTGATTTAATTATCATTCGACTCAGACCAATCAACCCAAATCATTGTTACCTTCAACCAATAAATTGTTGTGTGAGTGTATCTGCTACCAATTATTAAAAATGTACATTTTTTACATTCAAACTTTTCTTGCGACAGTTACTTTTTCAATCGTAAGTGGCTCATTTATATACTTTCTTTACTTTTTTCAAAGCCCTTTAAAAGCACATAATCACATTTTGATATTCTTTAAAATAAGGAAGATACAATTAAATATTTTTTACGTTGTTTTCTTTTAGTTTCTAATTATCTTATTCACTGATCAGATTTTAATTTACTCAAAACGATCATATGGTCTGCCGTACTATTCCTCTGATGTACTTACTAGGATTTCTGTAACTTCGATTTAGGAATAACATGTAATGCTCTTAAACCAAAACCACAGGTGTAGCAATATTATAGGAATATTTCAGATAGTTCCCCCAAGATGGCTTTTTCTTTCACTCATCACAGTATAGTTTTAGATAGCATAGAGAAACATAAACTTATATAAATTTTAGATTGGCTGAAGTTACATTAGAATCTTCAGGAATTATACAGTCTGTGATGGTTATACCAGAGTCTATTGTAAAATATTTATTTTTAGCCTATCTGCAAGCGTTGGAAGCCCTAAATTAAACAATTTAACATAAAGGTTAATTGTTGTGACCGTAATATGTATGTATAATTGAATTTTGCATACATAAGTACTTAACCTGCCATATATAACTGAGAGAATGAAATTTTTCACTGGCTGACTGGATGATGCACCAGGACCTATATGCATTGAAACTTAAAAGTCTAGCAGGCAACATGCCCTATGCAAGACGGTAATACACAGAAATATAAATGGTCCACAAACGTTCAAGAGTAGAGATAAGAGCTTTAAAAATGCGAAAGCAAATTAATGCCTGATTTAATTTGGGTTCATTTAATTGATTTGTTCTGCAGATGAATATGTAAGAGAGTACCAAAAAACATAATGGAAGCATTGACAAATACGAGTGGTCAGGCAATATTCTCAAATAGCAAAACCAGATTTTGTAAATCTATGATCGGATGATTCACTCTCAATTTTTTATACCACTTAATACACCCACATTTAAGGGTACCATAAATATTTTAAACTATAGCTAGTTGTTCTTGAAAAAAGACCTATTTATTTATTGCGAAAGATATTATATAAAGCTAGATAATTTATTTGTTGTATTAAATATCGAAAAGGTGGTTGTTGACAATTTGCAGAAACAATGATCAATTACGTAAGAAAACATTACAATCATGATGTTCCGATATAGCTACAACTTTATTTCCTATATATTAATTATACTGTTGAAAAAAAGCTCTATGTGAAACTATAAAATACGTGTATCATTTATTTTTCTTCAGACAAATGCAGCCACAAATGGTTTAGACATATCCTCCTTAAATCCCAATACCGAATGTGATAAATCAAAGAAAGCAAATGTAATGGTGAAATATATCTGCATGATATTGAAAGTTTAACTTGTTTGTAAATATCTATCGTATGCATCATAAAAACTGAACGACTTTCTAGTGAATAACGTATGGAATAGCCATGATTTAAAGGTTAAGTCTAAGTAATATTCACTACCTGTACGTAATAAACAGATATATACATATTTAACGACAGTTTTTATATTGTATCTGATTTTGTTTTTGACAGGTTATTGTTCTTCTTAGCAATTTGCGTTGAGCAGTAATTCTTGAAAACAAAAGAGAGCATATGGGATTCTTTTTGCCTCTATACTGGTTTGAATTTCTCAACAATCTATTCACAGCATAAACTATCTGTCCAAGTGGAAAAGGAAATGAGACTTAGCTACAACTATAACGTATACCGTAACGGCTTCAAGTGTATTAATGTATATTAAATTCATCTTTATTATGGGAATGCTTTTTAAATTATATTGGTAGGTTGGCAAATTAGTCTTGAGTGTACAATCCTGATAGACTGAAATATTATCTTAAGCGAATTGATTTGTTTGTCCAAAAGAATATTGGTTCATTCAAGTAAGAGATAACGTTCACGTATCGCTATTTTCATTTACAATGAAGGTTATACGTCATTAATATAACAAATCTACGTTTTGATCAGATTCAATAACAGTCACATGCATTTTGCACCTGACGTTTTTATTACACTTGGATAGAACAGCTGTCTCTCAAAACATTCGCTTTGCCTTGTGAGCTCTTGTGAATGAATTTATTGGCGTGAGTTTTTTTTACAGGAGACATCCAATCAGACCACAAAGAATAGCGAGAGTGGCAAGCGATTGTGTTCCAGCTGCAGGATTTTCTAACTAGCATCAAGACATACATATGAGACATGCATTAACGTTTAAAACTACCTAATATGTTAAACTGAAATAATCTCAAAAGCACATTTTTTCTAGACACATTTTGATATCAAGAACACCATCCTAGTACTTATATTTACTTTGGTTTCCTATTGAACTTCTTAGAAACACAATTCTTTGGCTTTCTTTATAATATCATATATCAAATTAAAAAAAGAAAACTTGTTTAGAGAACAATTATTTTCTATGAAAGACATAATCCACAAATTAAGCATTCTTTAATATTCTGTAAACGTTTTCATGTGACAAGATTTCTTGCTAAAGATCTTCATTTAGAAGTGTGCATGTGGTTCTTTGAAAGTATTTAATCCCTCTCTTCACTTAGAAGTAACAAATAATGTGATCTAATTATATACCTTACGAGAACGTGCAATTCTTTCATGCAAATACGTAATACTCCATGCAAACATGTTTTAAAATACTTTGTTCCTCTTATCTGATATTTTATAAAACTTTTGCAGAAAAAGACCATTCACAGAAGCCAATCAGTCGACACACAGACTGGTATGTATGAAAATTTACCTTAGTATAAATCTGTTAAGTCATTTGTAAGTACATTTTACTATTTATCAACAAACTGTGGTCAAGTCATATGTAAAATAAAATACAGCATTCATCAGAAGAACGGTATGATGAGTGTTACGTCTCGGGGCTTTAAACTTATATAACAAGATTAAGTAAAATCCAAACAAGTATTCATGTTTTGCAAAATATAAATTTATTTAAATAAAATATAAAATCAACCAAGTGAAAGAATTAAGAATAACTTACAGTGTATGAATTCCTGTAATGTAATCTTAATAATCCTAATTGTACTATCAATTTGTCTTTAATTCGGAAACTATTCTAAGGTATTCTGAATGAAGTTTCTAAAGTGTTTATGTGCTGTCATGATAACACCATTGAATTGCACAGAATTATTAATCCAAATGATTTTACTTCAGTGTAATCTCATGAACAAAGGATATGTCGGAAGTCCTTGAAAGTTTCATATAATCCGATTGGATAAGTTAAATATTCAAGTCCTTGAATATAATCACATAATGGAAAAATCAATGATTATCCACTCGGCTAAATCGGTGTTTTCTTCTCATAGATTTGACAAACACTACCATAACTGCATAAAAATAAAACAGTTGGTGGGTATGGTGATTATATAGTGTCTATTTGCGTTTCGAATGAACAGTCTTTGATTCTCAGTAATTTCAAGACTAATTTTAAACGTTTTAATCCTTTTCACAATTACTTGGTCGTCAACATACACAAACAGTCTTATACCTTCGAATCTTATTGATCCAATCAAATGCTAGAGCGCATGTGATAGTTATCCATATAATAATTGCATTTTGAATCACACACTTTGTTTACGTGACCCCGATTTATATTAACGTGTCACGACTAACCTACTTAGTTTTTTATTCCACCCAAGCGATAAAAGGAATTTAAATATAACTGTCCTAGTCTCAAACGACTTAAAATTTATTTTATAAATTGAAAAGATAATACATAATTTCGTAACATAGGTCGTAAACCTTCTTTTTCTTCGGAAACAGTAAGTAAAATATAAGATTATATAATTATATGAATTTCCTTCAGGACATCATGTTTCTAATGATATAATAAACTGACTGTATGCAATGTATATCTATTCTATTTGCAGATTGTGGAAGTGAAACACAGGAGGAGTATTACAACTAAGCTTTGTATGGCAAGCAAGAATTGTCAACATGATGACCTTTACTCTAATTTAAAGGACGAATATATATGTTGGACAATTAAAATTCCCAAATGAGGCACCTTCTAATATTGATTTTGTTCAGTGGCTTTAGGAATCTTATGCATCATGCAATAGAGAAGCTCCCCATCTCGCAAATCACGCAAATCACTCTGCGTGGATTGAACTTGCTACTAAATATTTGCCAAGATAACTCTTGTGTTAACTTTTGCATTATAGTTTATGCATCATAATGTATAATCAAATTGACACAGTGGTCATTTCTACTTAGCCGCTGTCTTTCGAAATCCATTATACCAGATTATGGTACAAATTAACCTGTGTTAAGTCATCATCTGTATTAGGTCGACACTTTGTCACCTCCCAAATCTACTTGCTTAAGGCATATTTGACCGTATATCAAATTCATAAAATTGTTAAAAATTTCATTTTAACCAGAATATATTTTGTTAGCAATATTTTGAAACTTAAAATACCCTACGTACTCAAACTATACTCTTCTATATAAATATATTCTGAAGTATAACACAAATATCGATTACGTATACATTATATAATGCCAGATTTATTTTACATGTTTTTTAATATATTTCTTACATCGTTGATAACTACCGCATCTATATTTCATAATCGAAAATCATCATCGTATTCCCGACATCAGGTATCTATATGCAAATATATAGCAAATGTGTTAAATGACTTCACATTTATAACCAAACAAACAGCAATCTGACCTATAATTTATAGCATTTATCAAGGAAAGCAAAACACAGATTTTAATAGAAATCATATTTCGATCCAGTCAAAAAGGCATTCGCATTGTGCATGTATAGTTTACATAGTCAATAAAGCAAGGACAAACATTCCACGGAATGATTTACCTGTACTATATGATGGCTACAGTATTCGTAGATATTATCAACTGTTGAAATAAAATACACATGACCTAAAGTTTATTGGTGATTCTGGCCACATATTCATTAAACACCCAGCAACAGAACGTTGAACTTAGACACCATCTTTAAAAACGAAAATAGCTAACTTTACTAGCGATAATGGTTCAGTTCAATATTTTTTCCACTTACTGGTACATTTTTGTTTATGGTAATAAACCGTAAAGAGGTTTCAAATTGTTTAGTCTTGAGACTGTTTGATTGTGTTAATCGTGTTCTTGAGTCTAGTTTACAACACAGTTTCCCAAATATTCTCCGTTGCATCTATTAAATATGTCAAGCTATGTACATCGATAGTCAGGTATGTTAATTTTTTTTCGGGGGGGGAGAGTCTACTTGCTTTGCTTTGTGTTTTATATAATTGCAACAATTTCCCGAAGCACAGCAGAAAGAAAGGAAAAGGAAAAGAACACTACAGACTCGTATGGTCCTTAGCACGAGTTCTCAATATATTACTTTATAGAAAGGTAATTGTTAGAAGAAAGGTTATTTTAACTGGCACGGCAATCCATTGATTTCGCTTGTGTTATCTGATTTCTTTGTAAAAACGTGTGGTGAAGTATTTCCTCTTTGATTTGGCACATTTATATATTATTGCACATTTTGTATTTGCTTAATTTGTTCTTTGTGTTGTATGCTATTGACACTAACGTTTTCGGGTAGCATAGAAAACATTCACACAATGTCAGACCGTTTTTATTATATTCTGAAAAGCGTAACTTTACAGTTAATGTAAATAGAACAAAGGCAGAAAGTACGACACAATAAGATTCTGATTTACAGATGTATACCCATCGAGACTGATAATCAGTTTAGTTCTTTAGCTTTGCTGTTTTATTAAAGCAATAAATTCGCCGTTGCTCAAAGACAGTTATTAAAATCTTCAAAGCCTTCACTTTACAACCGAAATATTAACAAGAAGTTGATATTTTAATGTAACCACTAGATATTACCTATCTAATACCTCTGCAAAGGGTTTGTTAAGTTCTATATGTGAAGTGTGGGCTTTTCGCATGTACATTGACACTGAGAAATTCATGAGATGATTGTAAACAAAATTTATGTCAGAAAATTTTTTTTTCAACTATGTGGTATATTCTCAGCTTTAATCGATCTCTATATTAATTCTCGTCGTGCCCACGTGTGACACATGATGCGTCCACCAGTCTTCTCCAACTGCTGTTTTTCATCTCAGACTGATCTGTCTGAGCTCTTTTCCATACAAAGTCTTCTGGTATCTTTCTGGAATTCTCTTCCCTGCCTCAGACGTGGTATCTATTTCAGTGCTATATTGCGCGGGCTGTCTGGGCTATCTGGATTAAAACTTAAGACGTGTCCATGCCATCTCCCGCTGCATTCTAACCTCTTTTGATATAAGCCTTACATTCCAGGTTGGCATCAGTTCATCGCTTCATGCCATGTTAGGTAACATATTCTTCTTATTTGTCTAAGGCACTTGGTGTGGATTGGGTCCGTTTTCTTGATGATGGTTTCGGTGGTCTTCAAGCATTCGAATTAAAATAGCAGAATGATCAGTACACTTAATGCATGGATTCATAGTTTTTTTCATAAGAGAGAGCTATTCTGATTTCCATAGTCTATGTAGTATGGTAAAGTTTTGGTTGGCTTTCGTCAGTCTAGAGACAACCTCTGGTTCAATGTCCTCATCGTTTGTAGCTTTGCTGTCAATGTACGTAAGCTCTGTGATCTCTACTCCATGCATGTTGATGGTGGTGATTTATTCGATTGTGTTGTTTTCTTGAAAAGTTTAGTATTCCCTAGGTTTATTTTTATGCTCGTTGTGTCTACTATTGTTGCCAGTCGATATGCCTTTTGTTTTATGTCTTGGCGGCGACTAGATAAGAGGCCAACATCATCTGCAAAATCTGAACATTCCAAGAAGGAGGTCAGTGACTATTGGATTCATCAATTCTTGAATTTGGTTTTCTCTTTCATGAACCAATCCATTGCAAGGATGAATATAAAGGTGGAAATGATGCATTCTTGTTTCACTTCGATCCTAACCTCAAAGACGTCTGTTGCTTGTCTCCACAAATAACATTGCAACAGTACCGACGTCTAAGATATTAATGGTCCTTAACATCTTCTAGGGTACTCTATAACTCCGAAGAATGTTCCCAGTTGTGTCCCTGTGCACATTGTCAAATACCTTTTTCCTCATTGACGAATATCACATAGAAGTAGTTATTCAAGTCTATAGTTTGCTCCCGTAACTGTCGATGAGCAAGTAGGTCATCGGTGCAAGACAGACTTTTTGCTGAATCTTTTTTGTTCCTTCCTGGTGATTCAGTCAAAACATGTACAATGTGATCTAAGACAATCCGACTGATTATTTTACTAGTCCCAGAGAGCAGTGTAATTTCTCTCCGGTTGTTACAGTTGCATAAGTCCCCTTTCTTTGAGATCTTACTTTCTACTTTCTTGATGGCATCTGTTACTTGGTTATGGGGTCTATGCAGATATCCAGAAATTTTTCCGTTGTCTAATGAAGGCTCTGGTCTATTGAGGGTTCAAAATGTTCTTTCCATTTTTTAATTTTCTCTTTCTCTGATGAGATTGCTTTTCCATATGTTCCTTTGATATGTACCTCTAAGTTGTTTCCAAAGTCACCTTTCACCCTCTTTTGTTGCTTGTCCATGCTCCTCATATCATTCTGTTCTACGGAGTTGTCTCCGTTGCAAGAGTTTAGAAAATGTTTATCTTGTCTTTCTCACTTATTTGTCCTTAGCTGCATATTATTTGTTGAGTCTCTCTTTCAATCGCTATGAGTTCTCATTCAGCGTCTTTGTCTTGATCTTTTTCTTTTCCTGTGCTCTAGGTTGTCCCAAGTTTGTCCGCTGATCCATTCTTTTCTTTTGGATTTTCTGTACCCAAGAATTTCGTTGCTGTTTCTTCTATTGTGCTATTAAAATCAAGAACTTCATTTCTCTTTTGTCTTCAAAGGGACTGTACCTATTGCGCAGAGACATGATGAATTCCTGTCTGTGAACGGACTGGCCACCATTGAGGCGTCAGAATGTTTCTTCCTTATGTTCCCTGGTTTCCTTAATTTGATTTTGAGCTTGGTTTCATGCAGGTTGTGACACAATGGTAGGTTATCATAATGATAGGATCAATTTGAAGTTCGGTCCTCCTATCAGGTGATATTCAAGTAATTTGTGTATTTGCCTTTAAGAGCGAGGGTAGTTCCTCCAGTAATCAGCCATTTGGCTTCATATATCTCATAGAGTCTTCAGCCATTTCGTTTAATATCCCTATTCTATGCTTAACTATTGCAGTATCACGGTCGCTGTTATTGTATCCTAATCTAGCACTGAAGTCTCCCATTAGTAGCATATATTTCGGGATATCCTCATTTACAGCTTGTAGACTCTCGTAGACATAGTCTTTCTTTTCCTCTTCTGCATCCTTTGTATGAGCATTGTAAATAATTACGAACAGCTTTTCAACCCTTGAGTTGAATCTTATATAGAGAAGCCTTTCCTCGATCGGTCTCCACTCTGTCAGACTTCTAATCTTTCTTCTTCATAAATAACGTCCACTTGATGTATGTCATCTTGTATTCCAGTTAATATTATTGTCTCTCTGATAATGAGGTTTCGTCTTCCTGACTTTATCCATCTTGTTTCGTAAAGTCCTAGAAGGTGGAGGTTGTACAGAGTCATTTAGTTAATTCTCTGGGTAGGTTTGACTGTCTGATGAGGGTTCGCACATTTCAGCACCCAATCTTGATCGTATTGTTTGGCTTCAGAAGATCGGTTGTCGGGGTAACGACATCCGTCTCGCTTTCATCTATATCCATCAATGGTCCAGCTTCCTGTCGTGCATCTATTCTTTCGCTAGTGGTTGTGTCTGCATACGTTTCAATTTCTGTAGCTGTTAAATTGTTCACGAAGTTGAGTTTGTTAGCCTCACACCCAACCCTCTTCGCTATCCAGGCTTGGGGCTGGCAGGGAAATGCTTTGATCGATCTCTCATTATGTTTAGAAACGTTAGTTCATAAAATACTGGATGAATCAAATAACTGTATTTCACAAAGTGCTATAGATATTAAATGATAATCATTTAAAAAATAATTGCTGTAACGATGTTGAAAATAAAGAATTAAACGATCTAGGGTTAAGATATATTTGGAAAAACATGATTAAGTATATAAAGAAATAGTTTCATCTACAATGCTAAGCAATATATATATATATATATATATATATAGATATATATATATATATATATATATATATATATATATATATATATATATATATATATAATGAATACAAGAGTGTCATTCCTTCATTATTATCTTCATCGGTATCTCGTCAAAATCTGTCTTGCCCAGACGGTTAATATGCATCTAAGTACATCAAGACGAATCCAAATTTAAAGATCTCTTGGCTGTAATCACAATTTCAGCATGTAATAGTTTGCTAGAAAAAGGTCTTTACATTGATACTGAAGGTGATACTGAAGGAAATTTCCATTATGTAAAAAAATATGATTACTTCAGAAGGTGAAAATGAGGTTCATTTTATTGTATGCCAAATATAGTATGACAGTTATAACCTTTCCCATAACAATATATTACTGGCAAAGGTTCTGCATTTACAAATTTACATCTAGACATACATAAGAGTTTTCAGAAGACAAGAGCCATTTATATATTTGGTCATTTATTCCCTTATTAGTCTTTAGTCTTGAAATTTATATGAGAACTGTAAAAATTATAACAAATAAAAATTATTATAATTATTATTATTATTATTATTATTATTATTATTATTATTATTATAGTACATCTTTACAGTTAACAAATTTTCTAATTCTTTTAAATCTTCTTGCATTTTGTCTTCAGAAAAGTGTCTATCTCAACGGTTAGACTTTAGACATAAACGGGCATTGTTTAAATGTCCTCTCCGCACTTTCGGACGGGTCTATAAGTATGAATGGATCCTAGTGCAGCATGCATAAAGGTATAAATCATACGCGTAGAAGCCTTCTCTGGATGAATCATCACTACACATTTAACGTTATTTTGTTATGGAATAGGGAAAATTAACCTGGGGCCAAATATCAAATGTCAGTGCCACAGTCGTCGATTAATGCAAGCATCAACGTATCCAATCATAGTTACAAACGGACTTTATCTGTATGTAAACATTGGTAGATATAGCTCACAAGATGAATTATTAAAAGTACTTTCCGGGTACAAAAAGTATTGACTGAGGCAAGTTATATTGGCCATAAAACTGATGGTATGCATCTCTAAAACTTAAAGTAATCACGTTTATTTCATAGCGTATTTTTCCAGAGAAAAATTGCAATACGAAGCCTAAAATGAAAGTCATAAATTTTATCAGTGGCAGATATATACTTCCAGGTAAATATAGCATTGTTTATCAATTCATAATTATAAGATCTGGTCTTCCGACAGCAATCAAAGTACTTTTGACACCTTCATCCGTTTATAATTCCAATTTTTAGGAATTGGCTGCGTTTTCTACATTTTGATTGAATGTAAATGGTCACGTGATACTGATCTGGAATTTTTTACACATCGATAAATTCTGTGGGCTACTTTTGATTCCCTGTGTCCAGATCATTTGATGTGAAGTTTTATCTATATCAACGCTTTACACCCTAATAAATACAACAACAAGCTCCCACCCACCCACTCCTTTGATTTCCGATCAAAAATGACAAACCACAGATTAAAATCGACCATTAGAAGTTAAAACAATGTAATTGTACAGACCTTCCTGCACTCCAACGCTCATCCCTTTTGCCGAAAAAGGCATATAACAGGCTTTAGAAGCCAGTCATCGGAGATTATTGCATTTCACCTCGACAACATGTTACATCAGCGGTTATTAAAGGTCAGGGTCGTGTCAACCAAGGGATCTCACTAAAATGGACACGATTTTGCTTTTGAAAGATCGAAATGCGTAGAAAGTAACAAGGACGTTGCTATAACAACACGTGCCATACGCAAGCGTAATTTCGAAAAAAAAAAAGGAATATTCCTGGTTTAATTGCAACAACCACTTTTTATATATTAAAATAATAATCATAACAATATGTCACTGGCTTGAACCGCTATGACATTCTACCCAGTATCACCGTATAAAGAATCAATGAATCTTGGCTATTAAGATAGGGCTATGTATTCTATCGCAGTTAAGAGACTAATGAAAGAAACCTTCGAGGCACATAAAAGTGAATATTTTGTTGATTAAATCTGCTGATCTGATGTTAGAAAGGAAGTAAATTGGCATTATAAGGATTAAATGATCATGGTTGGGTATTGATCGATGTGTAAATTTTACCTAATCACTTACTTTGTGAGTGATTAGGTAAACTTTATACATCAATAAATACCCAATCATGATCATTTAATCCTATAATAAGTATATCAATCAAACAACATTAGTTTCTTACCAAAGTTTTGATATCAAAGTTTCGATAAGTTTTCTTGCGTTGTCAAATAATAATGGAAATCCCTAACCTAATTATTTGAAATTATATATATATATATATATATATATATATATATATATATATATATATATATATATATATATATATATATATATATCCGTCCCTTCTAAATCGTAAATAATATACTAGAGAACCTTTTGGGCACTTTGTAATATGTCTTCAAATTCTGAATTATAGCTTGGTCAACGTTATGTTTATTGAAATATTCTTAGAGAAATAATGGCATGCCGTTATAAATACAAACTGTATTATCGTCCAGTTCAATATGTCTGAAATTATCAACTACCAAAACGTCATGAATATATTGGTACTGCCATTAAAACTATACAAATATATATTCGTTTACAGTATTTAAAAAAGACGTATCAGGTTTCTCCAGCAACTACTAGGATATTTTATTTTAGTCATCATATGTTATTATGAAACAGTGTCTGATTTTTGTCGATAGATGTTTCTAATGAAGGTTTTGTCGGGAAATTTGAAAACAAAAATATAAGAGTTGGTGAGAATATGTTTACCTATTAGTCACAGTTACTTGAGGGATGTTACTCCATCGAGATTCGGAAATCCAGTCGCGTAACTATATGCAGCAACGAGAAGAGAACTCTCGGGGGTGCAGATGTAGTCTTCTTTCAGGTAGTTGTTATACTCATGGCTGATAACATATCTACAAAAGCAGCTTGGTCGGATATTGGCGTTTTCTGTAAACCTCGCCCGTTGTACATAATTTGATTCCTTCTGAAGAGGTACGGGTTATATTTGGTATTATAATTAACACACAATCACACACACAATATATATACACACACGCACACATACGTATAATAAATGAGATATGATTAATTAGTTCTGCTAGGTGTCTCCGTCGTGTCTTGTGGAACATGGCGTGCAGCATTAGTTTTCTAATGACTCATGAAAATGTGAAACACAACCAAAAACAACCACGCAAGTGTCAAGTCGGAAATTTTTCATTTGTTTGGTCATAATGTGCTAAAAGAATACTTATTTGGAGTTTTTACGAGTTTTCAAGCCTTCAGTTGACATCGACTGTTATTTTGAAGTCCTTGGAAATTGGGAAACAAGCATAAGGGTACGGAGAATGAAAACGCGTACAATGTGGATCGATTCTATCGATATTTTGTACAAACTAACACCCTACCTAGATGATTTTAATTTCAGCGCTTCTTAGAGAGTTTTTTCTTAGGGATATGCTATTCCTTATCGAATCGGTGACGTGTTACTTATTCCTTACTCAGTCGGAGATAAGGAAAAGAAATCATCATCATCATCATCATCATCATCATCATTAATCGCTTAACCCAAGAGGTCGTTGGGGCACCACAAATGACTTTACAACTAATTCTTTCCATCTTTCTCTGTTCTCTACTGCCCTTTGGGAATCTCCAAATCCCATGCCTGTCTACTCCTTAATACTATCTTCCTACCTCTTTTTCTGTCTGCCTCTTCTTTGCACCCTCGCACTGTGCCTTGCAAGATTGTTTTTGCCAGTCCAAATGATCTTGAGACATGACCGTACCACTTCAGTTTGCGCTTTTTTACAGTGGTCAAGAGGTCTTCATAGGATCCGATGGCTCGTTGGATCCTGTTGTGGACTTCTTCGTTGGTTACGTGGTCAATGTATGAGATGCCCAAGATCTTGCGGTACCATCTCATTTCGAAGGTTTGAATCCTTCTTTGTAGATCTGATGTGAGAGTCCATGTTTCACAAACATTCAGAAAGATGGATATGACAATCGAGCGCATCAGCCTTATTTTGGAACCAAAAGCAATGTTGTGAACTTTCCATATTGGTCTCAACTTTGTTATTGCTGCTGTTGTCTGGGCAATCCTGCAAAGTAGTTCTGATTTGGAGCCCTCATCTGTGATAAATGATCCCTATTCTTTGAAGTTTGTGACTCTTTCTAGCTTCTGTCCACTGACCTTTATTTCTACACTGATGCCTATGGTGTTGTTTGTCATCAGTTTGTTTGTTTGTTTTTCGGCGCTAATCTCCATACCGTATGCTGTAGAGGTTGAGTCGAGGGGCCCAGCCAAGTCAGCCAGTTCTTTTTCATCTCCTGCTAAACCATCAATATCATCTGCGAATCGAAGGTTGGTGATTGTTCTTCCTCCGATGCTGACAGTGCCCTTGTGGTCATGCAAGGCATCCAACACGATCCTTTCCAGGAAAATGTTGAAGAGTGTAGGCGACAGTATACATCCCTGTCTGACTCCAACTGTTGTTCGAAATCAATCTCCTCTGTTGCCATTGATGAGGACAGCACTGGTAGCTTTGTCATAGAGGTGCTCAACAACCTGCACCAGGTTTGAACTAATGTTGCACTTCCTCATAGTTGCCTATAATGCTGCATGCCATACCCGATCAAAGACCTTTTTGAAATCTATAAAGACGTGGTATAGATTCTGCTGACGCTGAAGGTATTTCTCTCAAAGACAAAAAGGTAAAGGAATCCTGGATAGAAAAACAATGTTGCAAAGTCGAAGACAGTCTGAGTAGAAATGACAGCAAAATGGCATATCAACTGGTGAAAGATCTCACAACCCATAAAAGGAAAAAACTAACACCATCCAAAACAATCGGGAAAATGCCTCAGAGAAGAACAAGAGATCATCAAGCGATGGATAGAATACTGCTCAGAATTCTACAATCATAAGACCCAAGGAGATCCAGCAGTACTAAATTGCCCTCAGGCAGAAGAAATTGATGACAACCCCATTCTTCGTGAAGAAGTAGAAATTGCAGTTAGGTCACTAAAGAAAGGAAAGTCAGCTGGCATTGACAACATAGCAGCAGAGCTCATTCAAGCAGGAGGAGAAGAGATAGTCACAGCCCTAACAACAATCTGCAACAAGATATGGCAGATAGGAGAATGGCCCACCATGTGGACTCAATCCTTGGTCATCGTGCTATCCAAGAAAGGAAACCTACAGCTATGCCAAAACTTCAGAACTATCAGTTTGATCAGTCACTCGACCAAAGTCAGTCTGAAGATAATTCTCAGCAGACTAAAGCCTCACGCAGAGAAAATTACTGCTGAAGAGCCGGCAGGCTTCCGAGCTGGAAGGAGCACCACAGAACAAATCTTCAATCTCAGACTCCTTTGCGAGAAATACCTTCAGGATCAAAAGAAATCAACTTGATGTCAATCACAAAAACACATATACACACTCGATAGACAGAGAAATAGGTTGAGAATTAATAAATAAAATATAATCACGTAAGACAATGTTGTTGCTCTTTGTATTCAAAATGAACAGTTTAATATGCCTCACTATATCAGTTCAATCAATAACTCAATAACTCGCTACAGATAATAGCGTTTGAAGATTAGAGCTCATCTTCATGCTTAGTACCTAAGTTCTAAATGGGAATAAACAGAAATACAATGTACAAAACAATTCAGAATATAATATTAAAGATATATATACTAGGTTGACAACTCTGGTTGGTGAGACAGGGTTCCATTTTCTCATCACGCATTTGTCATGCCACCGACTTAAATTTTGTTGTATTGCAGCCATATTGTTCAAAAAACTATAATTCAACAGAAAGAAAAAAAAAAATGTTTCCAAAGTAACTCAATAGGTATATTAGAAGAAATCAAAGGTTACACATTTGATGAATATACACATAGTACTGTCAACATGGTATCCAATATGATCCTTGTAATCTCGAGTTATTCAAATGGATCGAAACAGCATTTCTTCTTATAAAGTCTACGATATTCTCCGTCGAACCGATGCTGTTAAATCTCCTCATTTGTCTTTTCGTCGTTGTCTAACAATTTGATTCGGCTGTTTTCTCTGTCGCTGTTGTAGTTATTGTTCTTGGTCGTCCCAGTTCTGCGAATACGTTTTCAATGTGTGGACGTTTAATAGTTTAGGACCATTCAGTCTATGACTATTAATGTAGACGGCATTGTCGAGTTATTCAAACTAAATTGCGTTAATCGTGTTTCTGAGTGCTTGAGCAAACTGGATTTCAGCATGCAGTTGTGTCGATTTCAAAGAGTGGAAATGCTTTTCGTCACTGTCCTATGAAATTGAATCTCCACAACTTGTTAGCGTCAGCAATAGTTGTCATAACAAATTTGTTGTGTATTTCTTGCTATTCAGCTATCCTGCAGATTAAAACGGAGTTAAGAGTACATTTGGGTATCTGATCCTGGAATACGTAATTAACAGCAATGGCTAAGGTTTTTACTTCAACACGTCGTACTCGATACTTGATATCATAGTCTGATGATCTCGTTCCGTATTCTAAGTAAGACTTCTAAATGTTGTACGTATAGCCTAACATTTTAGATGATGTTTTAAAATAGTTAGCGTTAGCTATCAAATATAGACGGTGCTACTCCAATTCAGTCTGAGACGCACGTTCGCTCCGTTTAACAAATACTTGTCATGCAGCAACATGCCCAAGTACAAATGATCGATCATTTCCAAATTGCGATTTGTTTGGTTTTCTTTTGCAGGTGGACAAATCACTCATTGTGGTTACTGACTTTTCGAGCTCGCCAAATTTCTAAACTACAGAAGAAACTAAGTGCGTGTTCTTTCCTTTATTTCCGTAATTTACTAGATTTTCTAGGTAAGCCCGAAGTGAGAAAGTATCCATGCTGCTGATCAGAAGTTTGTTGAGTTACAAATGCACTTCACTGAAAAAAGAGTTCATAAAATTGTTGACTGGAGTTACTTTGGCAATTTAGTCAGGGTTCGAAGTCACTTTTTATTTGAGGTACCGATAACTGTTCTTTAGATCGATACAGTGTTCGATTGTTCCTTGTTTTTGAACTCGATGTGTAATGAATGACACTGGCTGGTATTACAACCACTGTGATTCGTGCATCTTTATCATCGTTACTTTCATGGCAAGCTGGTCGCGATTTGTCTTAGAACCTTCTCAAACGTCTTGCAGCAGGACAATTGTTTGGACTAGCATGTTATAATGTTCTGTAGACGGTATAATAAGTTCTTTTCCTGTTTTGGTCTGCACATTGTCCCTACTACTCAGTACCGCCTGTTTGATTCTGTCGATCTACCATCATGTCTTCGATGAGTTGCTTCTCTTGCTACAGAACATGACCTTACGTTTGCAGGTCTTCGTGAAAGAAAGGTTGCAAGATCATCACGACAGCACTAAAGACCGATTTGAGTACATTACCCAAACGTGTGTTCTTCGTTGTCAAGCTATTTCTCCATACACGGCATACAGCAGTTACAAGTCACTCGAAAATCAATTACAAAAATGATGTTTTACTATAAATATTCCCTTGGAAACAAATATCTTGTCCAATATCTTCTTGTATACCAAGATTCACACTGTCATTATACGTTATACCGCAGGAATGTGGTGTGGATGAACTTTATACATGTTTCCTCCTTCATCGTAAGCAGTCATAGATCAATCCACTTTAAATGGAATCAGTATCATCAACGGAGCTATTATGCTAATCACCAAGATGTGTTTGATATTTGAGGGCTCCGATCTCATACATTTATTTTTTGTTCCTATGTACAATATAGCAGCACGAAACAGACATGACAATTTTCCTCATGAGCTCGGTATTACAACTGTCGGCTCAGTTATGGAAACGAATATTGACTGCACAATTTTGTTTGGGGAAAATATGAATCATTAAAAGAACATCCATTTACTCTCATTTGGCCCCGTTTTCTTTTAACATACTACTTGTTAGAGAAAATTATGTCAGTGTTTGCATACAAATGTTGCCAGATTCTGATATTCGTGCGATGATAGATTTATGACGCCTATATACTGCCATATTACAATGGTATATAATATAATTACAAAGATAAAGATACTTACATATATATATATATATATATATATATATATATATATATATATATATATATATATATATATATATATATATATATATATATATATATATATATATATGTTTATTTATTTATTTATTTATTTATTTATTTATATGTATATATGTATATAATGGCTTGGAGAGGATATCCCATCTATAATTTGTATGAAGCGAATGAGAACGGAGACGTTAGACATATCTTGCGACATAAATTTCGTGCCAGATATCCAAACAATAACAGCTACATGCTCACTGCAGTTTCCAACATTGATGGATGTCAAAAGTAATGAGCTCACATCGTTTAATATTTGAGTGCTTTTACGGAATAATACAAGAAAATTTTGTTACTGATAACTTGAAAGGTCTTAGAACTGATATCAATACTGAGAGTCTTGAAGCTGTATAAAAACAAATCAGTAACCTGTGTGGTGAAGTTGGTGTGCACAAAATGTCAGCACGACCACTAAAAGCAACAAATATCGCGTGTGGCAAATAATAACATTTTTTCTTCCATGTATAAACCTCAATATGTCTTGGAACGAGCAACATGAGTTTTTCTTGTGTTGTTGAAATGGCATAAGAAACATGTCTTACTCTGCAATACTCAGCTGCTGGTTTGCTTTTCTTTTCGTTGAGGCATTATAAAAGTTTTGTTGTCATATTTTGTACATAATTTTTGTTATATTTATTAATGCTTCAATCAGATTCATCTCTTCAAAATCATCTTTCGCGTTGTCATCTGATTCAACTTTGTGTTGTTCGTAAGCCAATGTGCTGACTCCATAATCAAGGATAAAACGCTTATCGTCAAAAGCAGATACTCAAGATAATTTAGCGCTATTGTGTACAAAGCGTGGTGTTCAGACCTGAATGTATTCTTCTGCGCGTATTTGTTTCTTTTTTACCAGCAAGCACCTCCTTGTAATCATCATACGTAATAACATTTTTGCAACCTTTTTCTTGATACCTTTGGCGCGCTTTTCTGGTTTGTAAGAAACCTTTACTGATACATATTTCATCTGAGGGCAATAACTCCTTCTATTTCCGCCATGAACTCCTCCTCAATTTTTCCTACAATTGTTTTGTTACTAGCAACATAGAACTTACTAAGTGTATTGTTTTCCATTGCAAGGACAGCAAGTAAATTTAAACTTCCCTTTCATGGAAAAAGTGCCGTAGAAAGCATCTTCTAGTTTTATTTCATAACACAACGTGCCAGTCTCAGTAACGAGCAGCTTGGCCCAATCTCCACACTTTGATTTGATTGTGTTGTAGTGAAAGTCATACATCAACCACCTTGATAGCTCATATACAACAAAACCAACAGAGGGTTGCTTATTATGTTTTACAGAGGTTTTCTTCCTGTGAACTGCAACTAAGGTTTCATCAAATATTTTCATCAAAACAAAATCTGGATCTGCTACAAGTTTGTCACGCCTCGACTCATTGTTAAGTATTTCTTTTTGACACATTTTCTGGTAATTTACATTGTTTTACCAAAAACAGGGTTATTCATCAGCTTATTTTTGCAGCCACTCTCGTTTGTGTTAAATTGTATGGTTCTAGCCAAGCTTCCTGTTTGAAATTCACGACGCGATGAATTCTGGTCAGCCTTAAACCATGATCCGACGAATTGTTTGGCGTTTTAAGCGCGGCATCCCATGACAAACCAGGACATGAGTAATACCAAGCAGGATCCAAGTCGCAAAATTTTCGAATACGTCAGCAACCAATAGTACATCCAGTATTTTGGATATCTCCGTAATATTTTGGTCCTTTTAACCAGCTTTTTATATGGTGTATTCATACACTGCAAACAATTAAAGAAATGCAACTCGCTAAATGAAAACGACAAATATTTTTACTACCTTGATTGGTAAACAAGTTATTTTCTTGTCAAACTTTAAAAATGTTTCACTATGAGATGCGAGTCATAACCACGAAGATGATGCGACACAGCCGGAATACATTCTGCCGTCTACGAACGCAATTTACATTTATTATGAGCAGCGTCCCGTCAAATGTCAATCATCTAGAACGTGATCATCTCCAATCGGTTGCTTAAAAATCAAACACAAGTTAGAGTTTGAAATGTTTTCTACGTCGTCCGCATCACAAATTATTTTAGCTGATTGAATGCTATTTTTGTAACTTGTCCTACCAAGCTCTGTGTATAATGTTGTCCGTAATTTTCACCGCAATTAAGCTTTATTGGTTTAGTTAGCTCGTTGTATACTCAAACTAAGTTGTAAGTGTAGCCGCTAAGAAGATGCCTTTGGTATTTTAGAAGAAAAATTATCGGATTCATTATCCGCGCCTGCAGTCGGAGCAAGCAGGCATTCAAAATTGCATATATGGTATACGGCACTCGTGTCATGCGACCAAAGTTTAAAAATTTTGCTATATCATTTTGTCTGGTATGATGCTGTTGCAATGTTAACACAGTCTCTGTCATATTCTACAAGACATTCTTCACTAGGAAACCGTTTTAACATGTTGTGCAATACTTTTATATATTTTTGCTGGTTGTATTGTCAGTTCATAAATTATGAAAAATGTTTTGATCCAAAATTAATGACATTCTTTGGTTCCTTCGTTTACATAAAGTAAATCAACGTTGAGAATACATGTCACGTGTGAAATATGCAAAGGATAGATACTTGATCTGTCAGTAACACCAAATATGTTTACCGAAAAACAATTTAGTACTTTTCCATGTAGTAATTCCAGGACGAAATGCACTTGATTTCCGGCGGTATCCAACACAAGAGTTGGAAGAATAATTGCTACCAAGGCCACTTCCCAACTGGCGTTGTGATTTAATTAAATAGACTGAGGTTATTTCCTCATAAAACAGCACCTCCAGATAACCATCACTGTACAAATTCAAATAAAACTGATTATTCATAGTTCGATTGTTCTCTTGTCTGAGCTATCGGCCTATTTTGAACACTTTCCAAAGTTTCATTGTGTCTATATTAATTTTATTGTTGTTGCTGCTGCCGTTCATACTTCTGCTACCGCTTCTATATGGCAAGGGTGGATCAAAAAGAAGTTAAACAACACAACTGCTATATTAAAATATCCACATTTTCTTAACCACATCCACTGTTTTGTTGTTCTTGCTGCCATATTTGATTTTGCGCTTCCCTTAGTGACGTTACCGGTGATGGACATACGGGATTCGACGGCATTTTCATGGATTCTACTTCTTTTCAAAATCGATAACCTGCGAGGCTGCATTCTTAAAACCAAACCAATATGGATAACCTTACCAGCTTACTTTCTCGTCGTTGATTCGATGTTTACCGCTTTACAGACGTAGTCCTTTTTCTGGGTCACTCGTTATAACTCGGGCAAGCGTTTCTTTGAATATTTCTCCATTCATATGATCCAATTTATAGACGGTTGAGTGGCGCTCAAAGACTTTTCTCGTCACACGAAGCGATTTATATTGCAGAGTTTGATAAGCATCCTTTGTCGAAAGTGTGTGTGTCGTTATTTCAATGCGAACCCATCCTCACATTTTTTCACTTGCAACACACAATTAGGACGATGATGACTGCTAGTTGTTCTCTTTTCTCTCGGGAATCCCAAACAATCCACCAAACATTTCACTTGTTCGTCTTCATACTCTACATTAGTCGTACTAATTGCACGTTCCCACAAACTATGCGTGGTAACATGTCAATGTATTGTAGTGTGTGTTGATGTGTAAAATATTACAATGTGCATTTATTTTATGGTCTTTGAATATGGTGGTCGACACTGCTTTGGTTTTAGGATTTTAGGACGTGAAAATATGAATAGTCGTTTTATTCAATTCCTCATGAAACTGTTGTTTGATAAAATGAGTCCATGAGTTTCCGTTGAATAGTGTAACAACTGCTATATTTCAAGGTGTTACGACTCTATAGGTCATACTCTAAGATACAGAAAGAAGCAAAACCATCAAGGTTTGCAAAACGTAACAAATAATTTAATTATCAAAATTATAAATGAAAATATGAGAAGAACTTTCAGTATTATGAAGTTGGTCCAAAATAATCCAAAAAAAAAAGTTATATTAAAATTCAAAAGAGTGAAAAGTTCCGTATAAATTTCAGAATCGGAAATATACTGTTCCGGATAAGAATTTCGTGACGTTGTAAATATGGCGTGGTCCTGAACTCCTTTAAATAATTGACAACAGTTCCAAAATATTATCATAGTCCAATGAGCATTTTTTTATTTCCTGTGAACAATCCAAGCAAATGTTGTTCTTTTTGCTCAAATAATATCTAAATAAACCAAACAATATGTCTGCACACTTTGTTACAACAGGAACATAAGAAATAAGAACGACTGTAAAATAGGGCATGAATATGATTGCTCAAATCTGCCCTTATATACACCTTCAAGAATCTATTACGACTATATGTCGGAATATACCCCACGTGACAGATCTTACTAATCAATCTAATATTTCAAAATACCTATTCATGTGACCGAACCCATCCAATGGAAATTAACTTAATTCTTCTAAGATGCCACCATACAGACCCAGCCAATGGGGAAAAGGCCGATTCTCGTAAACATATTTATTAATAATTGTATTGTTAGTAACTGTCAAGACGTAAGTACAGGACGCATCTATCTATAGATCCTATTCAATTATACGCTCTTTAATATCTTAAAATAGACTATATTCATGTACGTCAAATCCAGATATAGGTAATCACTGCAATTTATAGACATGAATAAACATTACAAAACTTGGAGAAATTCATGTACCAGGAGTATCTCAAAATAAAGATATACATAACAGTAGCAATTTTCAGAGCTTGCAATAATTTGGAAATGGGTTTCAATGTCAGAGATGCAAGCTACGCATGTTTTGAAAACATTTCGATCACAAAACGAATACTTACTGCTTCTATTACGAGACCATGTATGCAACTTCAGCCATATCTGCGGGCCCTTGACGAGCTATAACCGCTGCCACTCTCTGACGTTTTGAAAATGTGTAGGGTTGTAGTAAATACTGATCTAACGTGTGTCCATTTTCAGTAAATCAACAAAATCTGATGCTGTCCTATACATGTTCTGGTTATTGTGTTTCCTTTTGTTGCACTGCTTTGCGTGTGCGAAACGTGAAGTGAGTTAACGATCATACTAAAATGGGTAAGATGTGGCTTTTTTCTTCACTTTATTATACACGTCTTTCTTTCCTGATTATAACGGGGAATGGCTTCAATGATATATTTTTACCCATGCTTTATTTCTTGTCTAATTGGTGCAGGTGTGGATGTGACTGCAAGATGTGATGTCTTCTTTGTCGTGTGTGTTTTATTTGGCAGTTTACAGTATTTGGAAATAAATCTATTTCTTCTCTCTGTCTTCCAATTCATACACTTTCTCGCGTTCCTCGCTGTCTCCTAACATTGATATTAGTTGTAAAATTCTATGAAGTTGTATACATCTTCAACGTAGTGGCTTTCCCACAGCTTCTTAAGGCGAGTTGGTTTCGCTAAATAATACTATGACTAATTGTTATCTCTTGAGTTCATATTTTTCAGGGTATCTAAGAGCACAGTTATCAATTCCACAGCACTGGATCGGTTTTCGTCGATATTCTGAACGACGTTGTTCGTGAAGATATAAGGGATTGATGGTTTAGAGCACATATAAGTAAATGCGCTTTCCTTCTTATGCTATTGGCCATATTTTCTTCCACTTGCTTTTCGTAATGTGTCGTACGTCTAGGAAGAATCTACTGCAAATACGGTGCTCGTCGTCTTTATGGCTACTGTTTTTCTTCGTTTATCGAATCCTTGGTGGCACTTAGAGTGCTTTTGATATGCTAATAAATGCCGTATCTTTGTGATTTTTCCGTTTCTGACAAGTCAGATGGAAACATCAAAGATTATAACTCCTGTTGTAAGCGAGCTGCGTAAGAGATATCTGGATTCGGTGGCAAGTATTATCTCCATTGATGGTTCTAATAGTGGAGGTCCAGACATTGTTTGAAAGAAACCAAGGTTAATTTCGTCTTTCCATAATGTACAAATTTGTTTTACTGATGTCATTCGAGAATGAGTGATCCTTTTTATTTCAAAAAGCGGATTTTATTACTCCAACTAATATTGGAACAACTATCGCTCCAAACATTGTGCTGTCACTTTGGCAAGCATTCGAAGAAAGCATACTGGTTGACGAGTTCTTCTTTATTGTGGGTCACTGGAATTTTATTTTTCGCCATGTTGCAAAGATAGTTGATGGAAACTCAAGCAACAAATTTGAACCCTTGTTGCATCCCGCCTCGTGACGTGCGATATTGAAATTACAAGAATTAAGAATTTTGATCAAAAATGATCAAAGACAGACGATGGTATTCAACAAAATAATCACCAACTATATATCACGATATAGCAATCTAACACGTTGTTTATCATCATCATCATCATCATCATCATCATCATCATCATCTTTATTATTATTATTATTATTATTATTATTATTATTATTATTATTATGATGTTTCAAAAATGTACCAGAAGTTTGGCAAGTTTCCATATTGTGACATCATTCGGTTACTTGAGCGAGTATTCATTCTTCACACTATCACGACTCCTCGCGAGTAAAGAATTTATTTGAAAAATATGAGGACGTACGAACTACAATTTCATTACACGTGTCATATTTTTGCAATAGTATTGATATTATTGTGGCCACATGGGGAATTTAACATAAACGCCGTCGCTTTTAAAGAAGTTAGTACTGCGAAATGCGAAATTTAATCTTGAAAACGTCCATAGGTTTAACAGAGTGAGTCGGTGGGAATCTGTACAAATATAATGTTAAAAGCATCAACAGGTTTTACATAATGACTGGGTATTGAGTTCAACGGAAATTTTAAACTAAATCGTTACTAACCTGATGATATAAGACTACTAGGTTTCCCAGAGACTTCAAATTAAAAGTTCACGTGACGAGGTAATTTTATAATGGCAGCTTTAAAGATGTATATATGTGACAAATAGGTGTTTTAACATGTTGACGCCCATATATGATTGTCATTAAAGTGAAAGTAACCTTGCCCTAACAATTGTCGCAACTAACACGGAATATAGCGAAGATTAAAATAAACACGCAATATTATATTAAAAGATATGGCCAAGACGGAAAGTTATACTTCAATTACAAAACTAACATGTAATTTAACAGAATCTAATATAAAACCGGAATATTATATTTAAATGGTTTAGACTAAAATATACTAAAATGACCAAATTGACAAAGAATTTCGCAGAGACTAAAATATCACGAATATTATACTAAATGGCCAAGTCTAAAATTAATACTAACAATCTGAAAGTAACACTGACTATAGCAAGCACTACAAAGAAAAACAGAAAATAATAAATTGTTCAAAGCAGTTAAACATATTTAATATTTGCAAATTGTAAACAAATTAAAACTTTTAAAATTATAAAACCCACACGAATTTAATTCTACAGAGAAAACAACAAAATTGTAAACAAATTGCAAATACAAAAATAACAAATTTAAACATTGTAAGAAACGTAACAAAAAATACAGATTTAGAAATAAATTAAGGCAAATAAATTTCAATATGAAAAAATTGTTCTTAAACATAATAAAATATTTGAAACTTAAGTTTCAAATACACGTTCCCCCCCAAAAAAAAAAAATATAAAGATACAAACCAAACTAGGTCCGAAATTGAAAAATTGAAACAATTATAAATAATGTAGAGGAAAATCAATAATTTTTCATGAAATTCAATGTGTCCACTTCACTCGTGAAATATTTCCTTAAGTCTACTAAAGCCACGATGATTTTATTGTACATGTCTGAAGGCGTAAAGAATCGACTGAATTTATTCCATTCTGTGCTGTTGTGATTAATGGCGGCATAACTACATCTATAGAAAAGAAGTTCCGAAATCTTGCAATAATCTAGAAATGTGACTTTGTATACTTTTTATACAAAAATAACAACATTTTTATTTTAGTTGAAGCATTTCTTAGGTGGATTGATACAGGAAGCATGGGGGGTAAGTTTAGATTTATCACATAATGGTGAAATCGGAATAATTTGAGAGCTTAAAAGTCTTTAAAAGATTCCTACTTTATGGGGGAAGGTATAGAGCCATATTTCAGCATGTAAACGTGAGTAATGTGTTACTAGAAATCTTGCAGTCTAGTTCGACACAGATGCTGCGCCTAAATTTCGATCATTACTTAAATTTGGTTTGCAATCAGACCTCGAGAATTTCATATTTCTCAGTTACATTCAAACAGGATAATCGATGTGGCGAGAGTTAAATCGATAATTATATTATTATAATGTTATACGTAATCAAGAGCATTACCCCAGAAACTTGAACCGTTCGTCGTAAAGTGAAATAGGTACCTTATGTATGACATTAAAGACCGAATAGAAGGGGTAATGTACATTTAGCCACTAACAATTTGCACGATTCCTGTTCAAAACTAGTTTTAAATAATTTAATACCTGAAACTTGTTATTTTGGTGTTTGGAGTTTGTTGCCATGTATATTTTAATGACATCTTCTCATTGTTTACAAATATGTACAGTCTTTCCATAGTTTAGGATCTGATCATCCTAATGGAGAGAAAAAGAAATGAAATCCGGACGAGCGAGAAGAAAGAAATGAAGAAAAATTAATATGCTAAATATTGAAATACAAATCTGAATAGCATGAATAACGGAAGATATATTTCCCACACTGGAAAATAAAGTCGTTCCGCAAATGATATCGACACAGTAGCAGTACAACTTTTGTCGCCAATGAGGCGATGTAAGTTTCTCCCATCCTGACACATTAAAATATCTCATTATGAAATATACAATTGAAGAAATTACATATAAATTTAAACAAACTTAATATAAGTAAAAGAAAACTATTTGAAGCAAGAATACAAAAAATAACCATCATTTATTGTATAAAAAAAGAAAGGAAATCATTACAATCTTTTAAATTATAACAAAATGCTAATTAAGAAAATTAATATGTTATTTTGCAAGACGACAAAGGATAAATTAAAAGTAAAGTTTAAACAGTATTTTCCAAGAATTGAAGAAATAGAAAAGCCAAATTTTGAAAATAAAAGCAAAATTTATTTTTTAAAGAAACGGAAATAAAATTAAAATCAGTAGGTAGTGTCACGAGGACATCCTCTGGTAAACGGCAAGAAATGCTCTAACGAGAAAAAATTAAAGAGCGTTAAAAATTAAATGACATGATTAATAAAAGAACATTTAAATAATATAAACAGTGCTTAAAATAACATTTACAAAATGCTAAACAAAAAAAAACGAAACAAATTAAAATTAACAATTACAAGATTTCGACAAACAAATATTTTTTTTAAAAAAAATGAAAACAAATTGTAAATGCATTATGATGAAATGCTACAAGAACTAACTGAGATGGGCATCTGTATAACATTACACATATACAAACCGAAAAGATGCAACTCATATACGTATATTTACTATCCAACATCAAGATTAGAACAAAGAAAGTCAGTCATTCGTATTTAAGCTTACAATCACGCACAAAACATATGGGCACTATAGTAATTGAATTTACTGTCAAATATATCATGACACTTACAAACAGAGCGGATGTAAATCATACACTTAAATTTACTATCCAAGACATTCTTACACATACAAAGGATCGGTGAGGAGGGGATATAGACATAAATTAGACTTACTAGCGAATATGCAATAACACATAGAAGGAGAAGGAGGGATAGCTCATATAGTCATATTTACATTTACTATCCAACACACCATCACAACTAGAACGAGAAGGGCTAGGATGTACTTCTCGTTTTGTGTTTTAGGTTTTCTTTATATTCAAACATTATTTCATATAAATAATCAAATACATAAAGACGCCAATAATTGCAATATTAAGAGGGTTGCACATTAAAAAAGAGAGATTGAAAAGTCGAACCTAATTACAGTCAATGACTTGCTTTAATAATCCAACACACATATCAAAACAAACCGATGAGGGAAAATACATGATATGAAATGGCCAATAACATGTTCTTAAAGACAAATACACACACACATACAAATAAAGCAGAGGAAGGAAATGTGATAGGTGAGTTTCAGTAACACCTATTTACACACTCTTACATACAAACAAACAGGAGTCAGGCGACTTTGATGTATACATACATACAGACAAACAGAGAGATACATAGCAAATTATCTTATTGCAACGTAGGTACAAACACTAACACACAGATGCGCACACGCACATCCATATAAACACCCAAATATGCATATATACATACAGTCACACGAAGATTTATATAAACTGTGTCATGGATAAAATTTGGAACAACCAAACATAATATTCAAACAAAAAGAACAGAAGAATTTTCTCAAAATTTGAATTTATAAAAAAACTTAAACAAGTTCCCAAAATATGTTTGAATTAAAATTAATCAAAAGCAATTTTTTTTAAATAAGCAACATTTTTTAAAATTTAAGCCAATAAAACATTGCAAAGATTGTTTTTTCAAATAACACAAATTAAAGAACAAAACGCAATCTGTAAACAAAGTAAAAATAAGAAACTAAACCAGTTCTTTTTTTAAAAAAAAGAAACATAAATTAAATTTTCAAAATTAAAGAAATACCAGTCTTTAATAACCAACACACATTTTTACTAGGTAGCAGTCTTAATAACCAACACATACCATTACTGACCAGAACACATTCTTATTGATTAACACATTCTTTCTGATCAACACATATCAGTACTGATAATAATCACGGTTACTGAATAAACTCACACACACAGTCAGTGTCATGTGTAGGGAATTGTGTACAGTGTGTCGAAAGTTATGAAGACTAGCGCCCGTTCTTACAGACTCTCGCATGTTATTAAAGGCAAACACCTACGCATACAAAGATATAAACGAGGGAAAAGATGGGTTCTTTTACGGTCACTAACACGTACAATTACGATTCAAGACCCACCGTTACATCAAATACCAACCTTACGGACAAAATGGTACAGGGTAAAGGAAGTCATGTGATGGTCACTAACACATAATTACAATGGTCACTAACACATAATTAAAATCCAACACTAACCATTACAAACAAAACGAAAGAGGGACGATAAGATTTACGTAATTGTTGCTAACAAACATACTTGATTCAACACCCACGCATAAAAACAAAACAGTCGAGAAAAAGAGTACTTATAAAATATTTATTAATATTCATAATTACAATCCAACATTCATCTTTACACACAAAAACAGAGGAAGGAAAAAGACAAGTTACTATCACTCTCACTTACTTATGGACAAGCAAACGTACATCCTTATTAGCAAACATGCAGTCAAACAAACACATATTCATATTAACAAACAAACATGGTCCTTACCAAAAAGGAAACATACATCCTAAGTAGCAAACATACAACTAAGCACGCGTCTTTACTTACCAAAAAAACAAAATCTTAGTGACAATTTTTCTTCACATACATACATACATACATACATACATACATACATGCATGCATGCATGCATGCATGCATGCATACATACATACATACAGACACACACACATACATACATACATACATACATACATACATACATACATACATACATACATACCATTACAAATACCAAAATAGGAAGAGGGCTTTTAAGTTTTATTTTTTAATACAAGAATGCACATAGACAATCAAACGCATACAAACACGAACATAAAGCAAAGACGCTTGTAATGCAATAATGATTAGAATTCTACATTTACAAACTTAAGTGGAAGCTCTCAATAATAATAATAATAATAATAATAACAATAATAATAATAATAATAATAATCATAATAATAATAATAATAACAAGAAGAAGAAGAAGAAGAAGTAATTGTTACCCTGTAGAATTACGAAAAAAAAACCATGTACGTTTATGTACTGCAGAATTACGTGACAAAATTCGTAAATCAGAAGTTATTGTTTTCAATTTTAAAACAGACTTTTAAACAAATTGCACGAGACTGTTGCAACAATTCATTAAAGTAGCATTATTTGATATCTGGTTTAATAAACGCCAAAATATTATCTCGAGGTTATTTTAAAAATTTACATATTATGCCTGCCAAAGAAATTTTAATAATAATAATAATAATAATAATAATAATAATAATAATAATAATAATAATAATAATAATAAATGTTTTAAGCGCTTTGCAGTATTGGTTAGGAAATATAGATATATACATAGGCAACATAACAAAAAACAAAAACCGTGAAATTACAAACAAAAGCATGCTGAAAATAATTCAGGTAGGAAAACATTGTTAAGTCCTAATTCTACTCCTGCAGTCTAAACAGATGATCTTGAATGAAGTCATGTTGTCAGTGACTACGTTCAAGAGTCAATTTGTTCCAGGAACCTGGGACCTGGTGCACAAAAGAACGTTGTCCGTAGGGCTTGGTTTTGATAGTTGGAATAAGAAGAATATGCGTGCCATCAGAAGAGCGTAAGTATCTGGAATGGGACTACCCATGCGTGAGGTCAGATAGGCCTTTTTGACTGGAGGCAGTCAACAAAATGTTGCAGAGAGAACAGATGTTTGATTCTAGAGCGAATCGATTCCCAGTGAAGTGTACAAAGCACAGACGAAGAGTGTTCAGTTTTTGGTACTCTATGGATTGTTGCATACAGTTTGAAGAAAACCGGCTTTTACTGTTGCAGTATCACACATTTCGTGAAGAAACAGACTTTTATTGTTGCAGCAGTACACATTTTAGTGAAGTTATTGACTTGCAAAAGCATACATTTTTAGTGAAGAAACTGTCTTTTACAGTTGCAGTAGCACAACTGACCTTTATTTTTGGAGTAACAAATAATTTAAATAACCAAACTGACTTTTTTGCGGTGACACACGATTTAGTTGGGATAAAATCTGACTATCACTGCTGCAGTAACATTCAATTTAGTTCAAATCTTACTTTAATTCTTGCAGTAGCAAACACTCTAGTGAAGAAACTGACTTGTAGTGTTTCAGTAGCACACAATTTAGTGAAGACCTGACTTTTATTGCTGTGGTAGCATACTTTAGTGTATTACGACTCCATGGTCTTAAAATTAAGTAATAAAACAAGCGAAACCAACAAGTGTAGCAAAATTCAACAAGTAATGTATTTCCCTACCATACAAAGTGAAAATTTAAATGGAGCTTACAGTATTGTGAATTAAATCCCAAATAGTCTTAAAAGTTCTATCATAAGTATAAAAGTATAGTGTTCCCAATGAATTTCGGTATGCAATGTGCTAATGTGCCAATAGTCTTGGATAAGATGATGTGGCATCAGTCTTGATGTGTCACAATGATACAAATCAGAATGTCCTTGAATCAATTCACAATAATCCCAAAATAGTCTGTTGTCCAAAAGTCAATAAGCACTTTGTAATTCCAATGAATAATTTAAACAAATAAATCCTCTCAATTTAAATCTGAACACAACTAGAAGTGTTTACACTAGACAGATGTTAAAATAAGCATAAAAAAATTTTGACGTAAAAAACCCTTATTTACGTCCGCATTTGACATTTATCAGAATAACCCTTTTGGATAAAATCTCTATCATCTTAACGCAAAGTTACCCTAAACTTTCAGTAAGGTTAGATATGCTTACTTAAAATTTAATGAATCAAACTGACAAACATCAGGTAGACAGTATTATTTTCCAATGGAAAAAATAGCGTCTTGAACTCAAATCCAAATAAACATTTTGCTTACAAATGATTATCTTAAAATATAATCTACAGTCATTAACAAAACTTAACTCTGTAATTTGTTGTTTGCAAATGATCATTACAATCTACATTAATGGACAAAAGTTCAAAATATAGACATACACAACAAGTGAGGAAAATAACTTTTATCGTTCAATTACCACACAATTTAGTGGCAAAGGTGATTTTCATGGTTGCAATAACATGCAATTTAGTCAAAACACTGATTATTATTATTGTATTAGCACACGATATGAACGCAATGGCTTTTATTGTTGCAGCATCACACATTTTTAGTGTCGAAAATGTTTATTAGTGTTGCAATAGCACACGTTTTACCGAAGAAATGCTTTTTTAGTGTTGTTGTGCACACTTTTTGATGAAATAAAATCTTTTATTGTTGCCTTGCACATATTTTAGTGAAATAAAAACTGACTTTTATTGCTGCAGGAACACTTATTGTAATCGAGAAACTGACTTGTATTACAGCAGTTGCACACATTTTAGGGAGAAAAACTGACATTTACTGTTGAAGTAAACATATTTTGGTGACAAAATTTACCTTTACAGTTGAAGTAGCAGTGAATATGTATATTTTTAAGCGATGTCGTATCCCTCTTTGAATGCCCTCGTCTCTTTCATTACTGCAATAAAAATATTGGCATTTTTTAAAATCCTTATATGAATTGGTTGGTGTAAAAGAAAGATAAAACTGCGCAAATATATGTCACGACAGTTAGGACAAAAATAACAATGAGTCTCTTGTTTCGCCCGCCACTTGACTGAAAGAATCAAGAACCTGACCAGAAAATACTGTTATGGTTGTCAACACGTGCAACAAGTGCAACAAATGCAACACGACAACAACAAGTCAACAAATGCAACACGACACATGTTTGATACTAAGTCAAGAAGAAACGTTGGAAGACTGGAAGATGCATGGACCCTCGTCTCAGAAGAGAAAATCTTGAATGAGTGGAATAAAGAGTTGAGTGACCGTTCCCTACCTCCGCTGATTTCTTTGGAAAGGAAACGCATCTCGTGCAAAAGGGCAAAGAAGCTTCCCCTTCATGGACTTAACTGACAGATCTGTTTAAGGAAAAAAGTAAAGTGTGAGCTCATTATTTATCATTACCTGTGAAAATGAATACCTAGGAACTTCCTTATTCCTTCTGACCTACAATTCGTACACAGCATCTTGCAATCCAATGGTATGTGCTAAATATAAATTTCGTCGTCGAATACCTAAAACCGTTCGAGGTTATGTCATCAACACAGACGACAATCATGGTTCAGGAACCTACATCAGCTGTTTACTTTCCCAACGACCACGGGTTATTTTGATTCCTATGGATTATCTCCTCTGGAAGACGACATCAACAATTTTATGAGAAGAAATATTGTATCCATTCAATGCAATAATGAGACATTATAAGGATAGGATTCAATAGTATGTGGAAAATATGGTGTGTATCACCTTCGTCAGCGCAGTCCTGGATTCCCCTTAGAATATGAACTAACTTGTTTTGGAAGTGATGTTTCTAGAAACGATGAGGAAATGGATGGCGTGTTGATGGTATAGTGTGGGTTCTGGATGGTAGATGACTGGGTATTAGTCACTACAAACGGTGTTTTGGATAGTAGATGACTGGATGCTAGATAGTATATAACTGGTTATTCGTTACTCGAAAATGGCATTAAGTATGTGTTGTTTCAACATTATGTTTCCCATTAGAGGCCACGGAAACCCACAGTGTTAAACATTTTATTACATTTCACGTTCGAGACCATATGCATCTATAACGTTCAGCCTATTGTTACGATTATATGCTATTAAAAAAAGTAACAAAAGAAAGAATGAAAACAACAGACTTTGTCAAATTCAACAAATAATTTATTTCTCAAGAATACAAAGTGAAAATGAAAAACAAACTTACGGTATTGCGAATTAAATCCCAAAACAATCATAGAATTACAGACACAAGTCCTAATAATAATAGTTCTAATAAACTGTAATGGAAACCCAAATAAGTTCCAACGCTGAAGCTGTTGATGTTCCTGTGGCGGCCTGTATTCTGTTGCTGTACAAACAATCCTTTGTTGAAACACAGTAATATAATTCTAGGTTTGAATTCACTATAAATCCGCGTGAATGTCTCTGTTCAAGAATATTATTTTTAATGAGCACTCTGTATTTCCAAAGAAAATAATCACTGAATTAAATAATTTGAAGAAACAAATTCCAGCCCAAATGAACTTCTGCACACAACAATAACACAAAATTGATTCTGCAAAATCTTAAAGCACGTACGACTAATATTTCCAATAACAATATTATATGGTCTTCCACTTGATCTCAGGTCATTATTAGCATTTTCTAAAAATAAAAACCTATTATCTAATGGAAAATAACCTTCTAGAATGTTCATAATGTTTACAAAATAAAATGCTAGTTATTATTAAAAAGTCTGTTACTAAAATTATCATATATAACCTGCACTATGTCAGGTACACCAGGTAAATTGTTGGGGAGTTCCAATAATCTAGACTAAGACCCAAATAAACATGTTTTCTTCTATTAATAATGATCCTGATATTAAACCCATACACATAGAGAATATTTTAGCTATGTTTAAAGAATAAAATAATCAATAATTCAAGTAGAAATTAAACTTGATTTTGGACAAGGTAAAGTCCAACATACAATGTTACATTACGACAGAATATAATGAAATAAAAAAGATTTTTTTAAAAAGACTAACAAACAAACAATGCAAGCTAAATATACATAAACCTATAGACATTTTAATATTACTTTTCGCACTGAGGCCATAGGTGTGTTTATTCTTTTCTCCATTCTGTCTAATATGTATTTTGCATCACTTCAATATGCATGTGTTAAGTAGGTTAATTAGTTGGCCTAGTAACTGAACATCTGTTTTGCAAGATCATTTGCTTTAATCAGGTTTAGTGATTTTATCATCATAGCTGCATTAGAGCTTGTGGGCAGCATGTCCAGACCAATAACAAAACGTTCACGGTTGTTCAGGTAAGAAACGATGTCACTTTTGTGGCCAAGTCGTCGAAACCCAAGATAAAACAACGAATTCGTAGAATTATTAATTTACGAAAAGAGCAACAAATATGACCCCCTCCTCCCATGTGAATTTAAACTTTTTTTTACTTTGAATGTTCTCAGACTTGTGTGTGCTCATCAAGCTTGCGACAAGTGCATTCAGTAACCTTTTTTCTTCAAGGTCACAATTGTCGAGTGATTCCAGGAGGACGTAAAAACAGTTCGTTACGCACATATACTTTCTGATTTGCTGAATGGATTTTAGACCCTACAAATACAGCAACATAAGGTGGTAGGGGTTTACACCATTTTCTCGTTCCTACGACAAAAAGTGAAGTTCATATTTAGAAATTGTATAAAGTGAACAAAATCACTGTGCAATACAAAACGTGTTTTAATCATGTGATATTTGGACGTCAACACGTAGTGTTTTCGTAAATTTAAAAGAGGCTTTTATAGTAATCAGTTAAACAAAAGCGACAGGAGGATTTTTCCGGTGTTTCTTCCACCAGACATACTGTATAACCTATCATGTCTGAAAAATGGCCTTAAGCCCATAAATCCAAACCAGACCAAAAATGTCAGGGGTCAGAGACAAGTCCTTTATTCACAAGTCTGGATTTACTGCTCATTTTTGGAACAAAAACAACAACAAGAAAAACTTGCATTCAGTGCTTTGGTGTCGTGGTGGAAGGTCCACATCTTTAAGAATGCCTGTTTTGTTATTGGATCGAAATGATGCATTAGTTTCAGCCTCTGATATGGGGAAAGTAAACATGCAAAAATGTACAAAAAAAATATACCAAGCATGACAAACATGGAATATTTTGATTCTTACGGATGATTTCCTCATGAAGACAATATGATAGCCTTTTGAGAAGAAATGCTGTATCCACACAATTCAATAATATGAGATTATGAGGACTGGATTATAGAGTGTGTAGACAATATTTTTCATCAACATAGTCTTGGATTTACCTTTAAACATGAACTGGCTTGATTTGGAAGTGATTCTCGAAAACAAAAACTATGAACAAAATGGAGAAGTGAATTTGTGAACATTGTGGTTATCTATTTGCTTTAGCACAGCAACGTAGTGTGTAGCTACGGCAAAATGAAACTCTACTGGACTATTGGAAGTTTAGTAATACATAATAACATTGACAGTCTTGTCAAGGCGTTCATGTTTAATGTTTGGTATTTGCACATGAAGAGTAAAGGACTAGCCCTAATCCTCCATTTTCATTTCTCTCTCTCTCTCCCGAGGTATGTCTGTGTGCTAGAAATGGCAAAAATCGTACCACACTGCTGAAAACAGTAGTCTCGCTGACTTGACAGTTTGTAACAAAACTTGGTGCAGATGTGTCGGTACAAACGAATAACAATCATATAAAATTCTAAAAGTCTATTTGGGATTAGTGCAGGCCAGATTCTGAGTCTGTCTGACATAGTAGCAAATTCAGTTCTGGTCTCAATAGCTCTAGGTCAAATTTCATTCACTGTGCGATAAATAACATCGCTCTCGCCAAACAGTCACAATTCTTTCATCTTAACAAGTGTAGGACGGCCAGTGTCACATTGGGAAAACTGATGTCAGTCAGTGTTAGGGTTTACAAATTTGTAACATTTGTCGCCAAGAAACTGAAAAATCCAATCTGGTTGGCTTAATAGCGGATGTTTTCGCAAAGGTTCTGTCGGTAATACTGGTAGCATTTTAGTGAGAATTTGACATCTGTGACAGGAAAATGTTCTAAACTGTACTGAGCCTTCATAAAGATCAAATTTTGACTTCGTTTAACGTTGTATCCAAAGTAATGCTCTGGACAAACAGTCATATTTTTACTCAGTTTATGAGATGAAGGACGACCAATGTAGCGTTACGTAAACCGAGATCAGACCATGAGTACAAAAAAATCTGAATTCGAAAACAATCGTAACATACGTCACCAAAACTTAAAAACTACATCTGGCTGGCTGGATATTGGCTAGTAGTGTAGTGGGACGATATAGCGACAGTAGGAAAATACATGACGGACCCGCCTGGGACAAAATGGCGATACGATTTTTGGGGTCAAAACCACAACCTGGGACGATATAGCGACAATGGGAAAATACATTACAGACTCAGCCTGGGACTGTATAGCGACAATGGGAATTTTGTATTAGCACACGCTGGGACTGTATAGCGACAAGAGGAATGGAACAGCTAGGGTGACGTCACGGTACTGGACATTGGCAACAATGTAGCAACGTAGTACTGTGACGTCATGCCACCTGTGTCATTTTTATATACAAACACGAATTAGTCGCGTTCGTGTTTTAGTAGAGTATGTTTTATATATTCGTTTTTTTCCATAGATTGATGAATATCAATCTATCCTACACAAATTATAAAATCGACTAAACAATTTTTTTAGGGAAGAGAGAATAAATATCTACACAAATTATAAAATCGAATAAAAAAAATTTTAGGCAAGAAAGAATTAATATCTTTTCGAGGCAATGGAGTGGCCCTGAAAAGGGCCGTTGTTTGTTATGTTAACACCATTCCGTTAACATAGAGGGCATTGCATAGGTCTTTTTCTCTTCCTCAAACTTCGTCTAACCTCTGGTCCATTAACCAGAACTCGCTTCAGACAGCCTTGTCTTTCCACATAAGTCCTTCTTTTCCAAATGCTTGTCTCGGTGATCCTAACGATTCTCCATGCTGATCTGACATACATGGGTAAGTCCGTACGGAAAAACAACGACGATACGAAAGTAAACGATTCAACGTTGGTCCACATCTTTGTGACGAGAACAGGTGAAGGGAATGAAGTGAAACGCGTTTATTTATAGTGGAAGACCGGATCGAAACGGATTCAAATTGTCCACCAATCCCAATACACGTTACAAAATTCAGTCACTTCGCGGAGTCTGTCTTCCAATCCGAAGAGAGCTACATGTGACGTCATATTCGCTATATAGGTGCGCTAGCGTCTGTGCGCAGTGAATCGATGCGGCATTGTTTTGTGAAACATGACTGAAACTAAGAAGACAATGAATTGGGGTGCACTGGCTGTGGAGACGAAAAGCGATGGCATAGCAGCGGCTACCAAAGTTAACACTGCGCTACTTCCAGAAGAGGTTGATTTCAACTGGGATTTAGTAGAATTTTTCTCTTCTTCACAAGAATTTGTTCTGGTACCAGTACCTTCGCCACTTTCTCGTTCTTTACCACACGTCGAGAATTTTAAACAAAGACAGAAAGAAGAATTGGAGAAATTTTTACAGCAGCAGAAAGAGGCAGAACAAGCATTTCTCCTTGAACAGCAACAGCGAGAAGAAGAGATAAGAAGGAAAAGACAGGAAGAAGAAGAAGAAGTAGAGAAGAAACAAAGGCTAGAAGAGAAGGAGAACAGTGAAAGTCAAACGGTAACTGTACTCTTGGACATTTTGGCCGAGTTAAGAAGTCTGAAACAAATGTATCAGACTTCTTTATTACGACCCAAGAGAGAAAGACCTTCCCGAGCCAAACAGCCTAACCCTGTTACTACACCAGAGATACCACCCCTAGTGATTTCTACTAAATCATTGACAGGAGCAAGTCCACAAGTAGGCATTGGTCGTGGTAAAGGTTTAAGGCAGTTAAAGTGGATTGCTTCTCGTTCCTGAGTTTGTTCTAAGAAAAAAACAAACACCCAACGGTCCTTTTCAGGGCCACTCACTTCTTTCGAAAAGAGAAGACTATTCATTTTGCCAAAATCAATTAAAACTCAAAATCCTTGTTTAACCCTATGATGTACGTGTTGTGAGTGCATGAGTGTAGACCCTTATTATTCTAAACAATCAAAACCAAGTGAAACTTACGTTTTTTCTGTCTGGTCTATTCTGGTACAAATTTTTAAAATTCAATGTCACAACATAACACAACACAACACTTTTAAAAAGTTCATAGACTTCTTCTGTGTATTTTAGTCTTCTTCTTTCACTTTCTCTCTCTCTGTTTTCTTATTTTCTTTACTTTCATAAGTTTTTCCTCCTCTTCTTCCTCACATTTTTCTCTTCTTCTTTTCTTTTCTGTCTTCTCTTTCTGAACGTGATGAGGTTCTTCCTTTGCCGAGGGCACCTCTTCTTCTTCTTCCTCCTCCTGCTCCTGTTGTTTCTTAGGGCACTCTGAAGACCAATGTCCTTTCTCTTTACAATGATAACAAGTATCTTGACTTTTGTCTCTTCTGACATTGGTCTTGCTTTTTGACGGTCTGGACATTCTGTAGCCCAATGCCCTTTCTTCTGACAGATATAGCAAGTATCTTGACTTTTATCTCGAAAGGAGGGAGAGTAGTCCGTCGGCTTCTCTGAAGAAAACATTCGTATGACACCTCGCAAAGCTCTAATCAGAAGTTCGATCTGTGTGGCTTCTTCCATCGTGCTGATCGGCTTGAGAGCGAAATGAATACTGAGAGGGAAGGCACCAGCCCTTTATATATGCACTAAGCCTAACATGGATATATAGGGGTCCATGGCGTTTCAAATGTAATTTGACTTTTTGCAGTCAAGATGAAACGATCGCATCATTTCGTAAAGAAAGGAGAAGAAAGTAAGATGCAGAAACGTGATTTATCACCTCGCACAGTAGCTGAAGTCTTGGCTCAAATTCATGCCAGCGATTTTGAAGATGAGATGAGTGAGCCGGAATCTAAGCCCAGAGAGTCTACACTCAGTCAAAGTCCATCACCAGCAGAAAACCCTGAAAAGTACTACCACATTCGAAAGACGGACAAACGTTCCTCCAGAAAATTTAGAACTACCGCCTACACGTACGCGGTGAAATTTAAAGATTTCAAGTCCGACGTACCGAAGGAGAAACCAGAAGGGTTCATCACTGATGTGTGGGATTCTTTGTTAACCACACTGAAACGGCAATGTCAAGCCAAAGAAGACGATCGCTTGAGACTTTCCATTCATCACGACAATTTGAATTCCCCCGTTTGGATCGAGTTTAGCACCCCAGCAGAACTGACACCTTCCAAAGTCATCGACAAGATTCAATACGTACAGCGATCCAACGACAAGTTTCACATCACCGATGGAAAAGCGACACTGTTCATGACCCACGTGTCTCTTCCCCAAGGGACAGGACAACGCAAAAAGGTGTCCTTGGTAGACAATCTTCGCAGCATCAAACGTAGCCTCGTTGAAATTAACAACCCTCAAGACCAGATGTGTTTAGCCCGTGCCATCGTCGTAGGACGAACGTATGACGACAAGAACGACACGGCAGAATGGAAAAGAGCCTGGAAAACTATTCAACGATCGGACCAAGCCAAACAACAGAAAGAAGCAGAACTTCTGTTACAGCAAGCGGGGATATCCAAAGACACACCCTGTGGCATTCCTGAAATGCAAAAATTGCAAGACATCTTGGCTCCACGCTACACCTTGAAAGTACACCCTCAAGAAGTGCGCGGACCTCTGTTGTTTCGAGGCAAAAATTTCAAAGACGGAAAATACATTCACGTCTATCATCACGATGAACATTTCGATGCCATTACCAATATCACTGCATTTCTGGGATACGGTTATTACTGTGAGAAATGTGACTATGGCTATAACAATCGAGAGCAACACAAGCATTGCGGATCGAAATGTGAGGGATGTTTAGCCTCTAAGCCCTGTCTGAACGAAGGACAAGAACGAGTGCAATGCCCAGCTTGTCAGCGCACGTTTGTCAGTCCTACCTGTTACCAACAACATCTAAAGACGCAAGGTTCACAGCAGAAAAGTGCTTGTCAGCTCCTGAGATTGTGCCCTACTTGTGGACAAGGCATACGTACCAAAAATGCCAAGTCGCACGTCTGTTCAGGAAAGAAGCGATGTCACATTTGTCACCAAATCGTGGACTTGGAATACCAATGCTATATTCAAAAATACCAATCCAAATATGAAGAAGAAGAAGATAATGCCCAGAAGAAAGGCCATTTCATCTTTTTCGATTTCGAATGCATGCAAGAGACTGGCATTCACATTCCTAATTTCTGCGTGGATCACCGTGCGTGTGAGAAGTGCATCCAAGAACCTATCTTTAGTCATTGCCCTCACTGTAGCAAGATTCCTGGAGGACGTGAAAAAATCTTTCTGGGACCGAACAGGCTGACCGATTTTGCCCAATGGATCTTAAACCCTATCGACGAGACGTGGAGTCAAGAAGACATCGAACGTTACGGAGATTGTCATCGCTATACCACGGTGATGGCTCACAATTTTTCGGGATACGATGGACAATTTCTGTTGAGATACTATACGGAACAAGGCACCGAACGTCCTAAAGTGACTTTGAACGGAGCCAAAATCATTTCCATGCAAGTGGGACAAGTGCAGTTTAAAGATTCGATGAGTTACTTGGCCATGCCTTTGAGCCTAATGCCTAAAACGTTTGGAATGACAGAAATGGTCAAAGGCTATTTTCCACACTTTTTCAATACCGAAGCCAATCAACACGCCGTTCTACCCCATTTGCCTGAGGCTCACTACTACGACCCCGACAACATGCGTACTTAACAACGAGAAGCTTTCTACGCTTAGTACCAGACTCACGCCTCGGACCCCTTTGACTTTCAGGAAGAAATGTTAAAATATTGTCGTTCCGACGTAGACATTTTACGGCGTTGCTGTGGAAAATTTCGAGAACTGTTCATGGAACACGGAGGGATCGATCCTTTGAAAGAAGCCTGCACCATTGCCAAAGCGTGTTCCTTAGTGAACCGCCAACGATTCATGCCCGAAAACACCCTGGCTGTCATCAGTCCTCAAACAACCAATTTTGTCAAACGTCAATATTCGGTCAAAACCCTACGCTGGCTACATTACTTGTGTGACAAGGAAGACAAATGGATCCAACATGCCTGCAATGGAGGAGGCGAAAAGGCCATCGGAAGGTATTCGGTAGATGGCTGGGACTTAGAAAACCCCCAGATTGTGTACGAGTTTAACGGCTGCTTATTTCACGGATGTCCTATCTGCTATCCTCAACGTAACACTAAAAATCAGTTTTTACAACGGACTATGGAAGACTTGTACCAAGCCACTTGTCAGAGACGCTTGAAGTTAGAAGAGCAAGGATACCAAGTGGTAGAAATGTGGGAACACGAGTACGATCAGCGATTGAAAACCGATCCCGAGTTTAAGCGCATCGTGGAAAGCTACAAGCTGGTGGACCCACTGAACCCACGGGACAGTTTGTACGGAGGACGAACGAATGACACCTGTTTGCTATACCAAGCCGACGAAGAGAAAGGAGAGGAAATCAAATACTTGGACGTGTGTTCTCTGTATCCGTACGTGTGCAAATATTGTCACTTTTCCGCAGAGCACCCATAATTGCTGACGGAACACATTGACGTGGACAACATTCGACAATACGAAGGATTGATCAAATGTAAAGTCTAGCCTCCCACGTACTTGTACCATACCGTTTTACCTCACCATTGCCAAGGAAAACTGATGTTTCCTTTGTGCCGTACTTGTGCCAAAACGTGCAACCAAGACCATCCTTGTCAGCACACTCAGGAAGAACGCACCTTGACGGGAACGTGTGTCAGCGTGGAATTGTTCAGAGCTCTGGACCTGGGATACCAACTGTTAGAAGTGTACGAAATTTACCACTTTCCCAAGACAGAAAAATACCACAAAGGCGACGAGACTCAGAAAGGCATTTTTTGAAGACTACGTGAATGCCCTTTTGAAACTGAAACAAGAAGCTAGCAGCTATCCGTCCTGCTGCCACTCTCCCGAAGACCAAAAAAAATTCAAAGAGAAATACTGGGAACAGAAAGGCATCACTTTAGACCACGTCGAGAAAAACGAAGGAAGGCGATCGTTTGCCAAAGTGATGTTAAATTGTTTATGGGGCAAAATGGCACAACGACCGTGTTTACCCAAGACGGAGTATTTGACAGAACCTTCCCGCTACATCCAGATGATTCAGGACAAAACCAAATACATGAAACACGTGGACGTCGTTCGTGAGGACTTGATCGTAATCAATTACGAAGAAGAACTGGACTTTGTAGAAGCCGACGAATTTGGAAATGTCATCATTGTGGCTTACGTGACAGCCTTTGCTCGCTTAAAACTGTACGAAGCTTTAGAACTGTTAGGAGATCGTGTGCTGTATTTTGACACGGACAGTTGCATCTACATTGATCGCCTGGGTCAACCTCACCCTGTCATCGAAGGAGACCGTTTAGGAGCCTGGACGGACGAGCATTCCGACGACAAGATTCTAAGTTTTGCAAGTGGCGGTCCCAAAAAGTACGTCTACGAATACCGGGACAAACAAGGAGAAGTGTACACGGAGTGCAAAGTGAAAGGACTGACTCTCAATTATCGCACCAGTCGAGTGGTGAACTTTGGCGTCTTGAAAGAAGCCTTGCAGTCTGGACAGGATGGAAATTTTAAAGTGACCACCCACGAACCGCACAAGATTGTACGTTTACCCACACACCAAATCGTTAGCCGACCCTTGGAAAAAGACTATCAAATCGTGAACCAGAAGCGAGTACGGCTTCCCAATCACTTCACTT
>JAECUM010015929.1:0-58688 GCA_016617855.1 Megalonaias nervosa | reverse complement strand
ATATATATATATATATATACGGAAATCGATACAAAGCTGTTAAACTAAGAATTTCAAGACTTAGTATTATAGCCTGGATTTAGCTACCACGTTCGCATTGTAAGCCGCATTTATCACCGAGTTCGTATTGTAAGCCGCATTGTACCACCTAGTTCCTATTGTATGATAATGGTTTTGCCATAAGAAAACCTTTCGGCTTTTGTGTCAAATGCAGAATCCAGGGTCGATGATTAGTGTTCAGTCATGTTAAGAAATAAATAACAATCAGAACAGTATGTTCTACCGATCAATTTAATATCGAATAAGTTTAGATATTTTTGTCATGTTTGATTAACATGATAATGTATCCCTTATTATCTTTGCCAAACAGATGTTTATATCTATATTAAAATTGTTTCCTCTTTTTCTTCAATTCTTCTCACACACGATAATGATTTTCTGATTTCGCCACTTTAAGAAACACAAAGAATATGACTGGAAAAATTTTGATGAAAAACCTCACCCACACGTCTTCCACACCGCAGCGACGGCGTTTCGGCGTATGCGGGAGACCCAGACGGATCAAGTTATCATAGTCAGTGGCGAATCCGGTGCCGGGAAGACAGAAAGCACGAAATACATGGTCAAACATTTCGTCCATATGAGTGATAGTAACAACAAGCAACTGCACGAGAAAATAATCAAGGTGATTTAAATGGGAAGATTTAAGAACCTAAGGTACAGGAGAGAAACCCAGAAAGGGCAAATTTGAAGAGACCAAAAAAATATTCAGTGAAGATGTTTTTAAGATGTGATTTATTTTGCATTTATGTATCGGACATTAACTGAGCAGAAACCTCCAAAATGCACACTTCATTTTTTTCATCCTTGTTTTGAAAATGAAAGATCACTTGTGAGATACTTGACAAAACCATTGATGCAACTGACTTGTTCTAGTCGTTCTGTGACCCGCTTTTTTTTGGGGGGGGGGGAGAATGTGCTTAGAGACTTTTGTTTCTTTTGCATATAACACCAGATATTTTCTCACTTTTCTGTAGCATTAAAACCGATCAAATACAGGTAAAACTGAGAATGAGCAAACTTTGAGTGTTCACACTTTCAGAATGGTAAACTCTTGCATCATATTCGTCCGTATAAGACTTATACTAAGACGTTGTATTAAAGCATAAACAGAAAACAGTAAGTTAATTTACCTGTTTATTCTAAAGAAGATGCGGACAAAGAAAAAAACATCTCAGTATTATTATCTCATTACATTTCTTAGGTTAATCCGTTGCTGGAAGCTTTTGGTAATGCGAAAACGAAGATGAACCATAACTCAAGTCGGTTTGCCAAATACCTAGAGCTGAGCTTCAAGATGGATGGAGATTTGGAAGGAGGTATGGGCAGAACGACAAAAAAAAAACAATAAAAAACAAACACGCTTTAAGTAATTCAAACTGCTTACATTAATGGGTTATATAACTACTAGGCATTAAATGCGCTATCCTTTAAAAAAAGATGCTTCCTTTAAAAGGGACTATTCAAAGTTAATCTTAATACATGCCAAATAAAGTAGCTGACAGGGCAGTTAGTTGGCATATTTAACTCCCCGTCGAAGATTTATCACTGTCAGTCTGTTACTCTGTCAGGAAAATGGAATATCTTGCGATAATAAGATAAAATTGTATATAAAATTTGGTGTCCCAGAATAAAAAGATACTACAGTTTCAAACAGATTTGACGTTTGTCAAATATCGAATAGCTTCAGTCGCTGTGCTTCTTATTATCTTTAATAGCTTTTGAGTACAAAAGCAGGAAATAAACCATTGGCAAGGAGAACGATTTGTTATTAATGTATAGTTAGTAATCATGCTACAAGCACAGTAAATAAGTTATTCAGTTCTTTGATTGATTGATAGATTGATTGATTGAATACCTAACTGACGTAACTAAAATTGAAATTGATGTACTTTTCAGCTCAGGAAAAGAAAACAACTTTCATTATGAAAACGAAAGTAAAGTTTCTTGTCTGTTTCTTTGTTTCCATAGTTATTATCAGGGACTATATGTTGGAAAAGTCTCGAGTGGTGACCAGGAGTGAGAACGAGGGAAACTTTCACATTTTCTATTCCATTTTCCACGGAGCACCGACAGAGACCCTGAAAGAATTATGTCTCGAGAAACCGATCGAGACGTACAGGTGAGAAGTTTTTTCCACTAATAAAGTTATTTAGGGTTTCCGTAGATCACAGTGCTATTTCTCCAAATAGTAGTAATATCTATAAAATTGTCTTCCATAATCCACAGTGGGCCATGACATGCAATGTTCCCAGATGCAAAGGTAGCGGTGCCCTGATTACCGGAGGGAAAATGACTGGCGATAAATGTACTGACAAAGCTATGAGCATGCTGAGAAGTACCTAAGGATCTGAACCTGAAATGATGTTGTTTGTTTCATGTTTTATCACATCTAACTCAAATGCAATTGACTTTGGCCAGTTTTATTTAGACTGGTATGTGCACAAAAAGGATCCCAGAAATTAGACGGAAAAAGACCAATAGAAAACGGACCGCTTTGCTTAATGGAATGGTAAAAATAATTTTGCTACACATTGTTTATATACCCTTTGAAAAACATCTTCTAAGTGACCGATCCGATTTTTGTACTTTAACTCTATCAAAGACGTACCGACTATCAAAGACGTACCGACCATTTTAATTGATGTTCAGTCATATTCAGAACCTTAATATATACTAATATTAAATCTTTTTTACAGTGTTATAAAATTAAAGTTAGATAAAATATACAATTAAACACGAATGTGTGTGTGTGTGTGTGTTCAAATTTTTTTTACAGTTATTGTTGTTGTTAAATTGGTCCCTACCGTAACAGGAGCAACATTGTCCGCGACCTCGTGAGAATTATGGGTCTCAGATTAGTATTGATGGTACTGTCTTTGCAATGCCCTGTTATCTAAGTAAGGTTTGGATATATGCTGCACTGTTTTAAGTTTCGGTGTATTTATTGTTTGTTTTAGAATGTGTTTATTCATATATTAAATATTTATTTTGTTTCAGAATTGTTAAAAGCGACCCTGACAGTTTGAGTATGAAAGCAAAATACAGTAATATGTACAAGGAACAGCTTGAAATCTTGCAACGGATAAAGACGGTTAGAGAATTTAAAAAGTTTCATAATATGACTGTAAATGTTGGATTATAGTATGTTTTGTTTTTTCTCTAAACTACAACATTAACAACAATAACGTGATCACTGCTCTGTTTTTAAAGCATGTTTGCTGATAATTTAGAATTATATCCATATGAGTATATACAGCGACGACTTACAGCTTGCGCTGTATTTATGTGGATTTTTAATGAGAGCTGTCACAAAAATATTTTTATTAAAAAGCGATTTTAAAATTTGAATAACACTTAATTACTGTCATAGTAGAGTTTATATGTTTTATCTAATTACATATGGAGTATATTTCTAATTTCTTTTCTTTCTGACAAGTAATTTTAGTAAGAATTTGTAATAATATGAGTGTGCTCTGAAGTTCGATTGTGTTGTAATAGCGCTGAACTGTTGAAGATGAGAATATTTTAACACGGAAGAGCGCGCGTGTTTGTGTGTGTGTGTGTGTGTGTGTGTGTGTGTGTGTGTGTGTGTGTGTGTGTGTGAGAGAGAGAGAGAGAGAGAGAGAGAGAGAGAGAGAGAGATTTGGATGTTTAAAGTAGCTTTACCAATTTTTTAGTCATATAGTTACGACGTCTGCATTGTGGCAGTTTATAATGATATCTAACACTGGGGCATCTTGCCGCAGACATGTAGCATCAAGTTCCACACAATCACGTTATCCTGACACCAGGCTGACCAGTTCTAACCTCTTAATGCGGAGGGCCTATCGAGGCAGGTGTTAGAACCATTTTTAAAAGTCTTTAGTATGGCTCGGCCGGTGCTCGAACCCACGATCTCCCGCATCAGAGGTGGACGCTCTAACCACTAGGCCACCAGGGCGGTCAACACGGAAGATCTCACTGAAGAGTGAATCAAACATCTGCACGAGTCTGGCTTGAGGTCCACTGTTTCTTCTATGTCAATGATCCAAGACAACAGTCGTTGTTATCCTGCCTAGCCAAGGTTCCACTGTGTTAACCTTATCTATACTTTGGCGTTTAGTACAGATATTTCAAAGCTTTGTCCTAGTGACATCTATTGGATTTCATAAGTTGTATCCTTTACTTTGCAATGTCAGCTAGCCAATAGCATGTAACATCGGCTCGTTGTACGTAGGCAATTGACTTCCAAAGGATAGTTTAACAATAAAAGTATGACTATATACCAGGGAAAACCATTTCGTGTGTATTTGAAGGAAAGGATGTATTTGTACAAAAACGGACTGGCAGTGGAAAATTGCTTATTTATAAGTCCATTCCATTTGTGTGATCCACTTGCCTCGATCTTGTAGGAACAGTGTTCAAATTTGAACAACTTGATTTGATTGGATACAGTTGCTTGCCACCGCATCGAATGAAAAATTCACAGACCCGAAGCACCGAAATATCTGAACGATCTGCCAAGGTGTAGATAGGTGGCTAGCGAAGATGCAGTCATTTTCAGCTGAAGGGATTTTAAGCACGAATAGTCTAGTAACTAATGACCAGGCAGTCACGAGACCCTAATTTCACATTTGCATGGTTTTGCTTGCTTCTTATTTAGTATGACACATCAGCTAGCCTTTCTTAAAGCAGTAGATTGGTATTTCGCACCATTCGTCAACAAGACGTGACATAATCACTTAATACAAAAATTATTCCTGTCTCAAATGTTTTAGAAACTCCCTAGTAATATCCTTGGAATTCCTAACCTTACGGAATTAGGGATGGTCCATTTCAGAAAATGTATCGCTGCTGTCATAAAGTCTCGTAAATATTGTAAATTATGATGTCTGCTCCCAGAACTGGCTAGTTATTCAGTCTGACAAAATATATTCCCAACACAGACTCAGCATTATCAACAAATAATCAATAAAATCGTACAATGCTGTACACGGAATCATAATTGCAAATAAACATATCCTATTTGTTATTACATTACCTTTATTAGAAAATGTCAATTCGAACTATTTTATTATATTAATGTTTTAGAGTCCAAAGATGATGCTGATCATGACAGCGGCTGTGGTACACCTGACAGAAATCTGCTTCAAGGAATCTTCCACTGAACCTGGTGCAACAGAGGTAGTGGATTTGGAACCAGTAGCAAATGGTATGCATTTTCTCTTTTTCTTCACAGTCCCTTTTCCATCCCTGCATTAAAAAAGATGTATATTCCTACATTCGTTTTCTCCACTCTTCTGTACTTCCTTTACAAATAACCCTTTCATCTCTAGACAACATTTTCTTATGCCAACAATGCCCCTTTGGTCATACATGTACGTTCAGTGCTCATATAATGGTAGTAACTTTATTAACAGGAATCTCGCTATCTCGCAAAGCATATCTTAGAATTTCAAGCCACTGTTAGTGGACTCCAAAGCTGACTCGAAAATATTCTAACTGAAACCAATTAAAAGGCTGCATTATTCGACTTTAAGTAAAATTTAAATGCCGTTAGAAACATATTTTGCTCCAAATTTTGTGTTTTTTATTTTTTATCAAGAAGCGTTGTATTCCATGCCACGTGACATTGAGCCGTTGTTACTAAGCTTAACTAAGTATGCACGTGTGTATGGACTATTTGCTGACTGACTGATTGATTTAATTTTTAACAAAGTTTACATGTCTTTACGAGCTATGGAAAATGTATTGTCTTGAAACACAGCAAGGAAATATATTACAAGATGAACTAAAAATGAATATCAAAACTAACCCATTAACATACTGAAATATCTAATTAAGGTCACCCCCAAAAATATGTCGATTGAAATATCAGAACTGATATTATTTGATTTGGTATGACAATGCATTGCCTTGGGTTAGCAATGATGCACAGAAGGCAAGTAAACGCGGTATTTATTGTTTAATAAATTGGACCACATTTGCGATTGTAAAGCCAAAGATTACTCTATAAGTTTTGGAAATATACTTGAGATTACTACTTTAATTAATCCTGCTGCGGGCGTCTACAGCCAATATTAACAAGACTGTAATTAGCGTGTCACGTACCCCCTACGGAATTATTACTAACCCCGGAGAAGGACGGACAATGTAAAGGTTAAATAGCTCCGAGGCCCCAGTCAGCAAAGCCGACGGTCTAGGTGTCAAAATATAAAACTAATAAGGTGAAAGGTATTACCATTTAATAAACTGTATCACGCAATTCCATAATTACAGGACAATTTTTCATTGCAATTGCTTCCAATCAATACACGACCTATCCAATTGCCAATTATTTGATCCCGCGAAATTAAAGGAGAGAGGGTTTCCTTCCCATGTCCCTTCCATGTTACTCATTTCTAACTTCCGCCCAGTATTCCTTTCCGTGCTTCCGTACCCTTGTTTCCGTTTCCCGGCTCTCCTTGTCGGTACTTCCTGTACCCTCGTGTCCGTTCTATCAGCCTTCCTTATCGGTACTTTCGGTACCCTCGTTTCCGTTCTCTCGGCCCTCGTCTGTACTTCCGGTACCCTCGTTTCCGTCTCCGGCCCTCCTTCTTTGGACAACTGCTTATCTCTACGTGCTCTCCACGTCTTCTCCTCTCTAATCTTCGGGTGGCGTCCGATCCCACCCGGAAATCTTCCTCAGAAGCGTTTGTTCCAATCTCGGCCGAAGTTCTTAGATCTCCATTTCCCGCGCAACTTCGGTACTCGGAGTGCAGTCTAGTGTCTCCAACTTACTTACGCCTGCTCTCGCCAATGTCCGTACAATGCACTGATCCGTTCACAATGGATTAAACAGAATAATGTCTGGCTGCGTGAGAAACCCGCACAAAAGTGGACTATCTTACCTTTGGATTGGACATTTGTGGTCTCTTTGAAAACGGTCTGGGGTGGTATCACTGAGGTGTTATAATGTCGGGTTTTCCACCTCCAAGCCTAAATCTACCGGTGACATCACTGCGAATTGCAAACAACAGAGTTTCTCGTCCCACGGCAAGGTTTTTCAAAGGAAGTAACCCCGAATTTGACCGTAACGCAATGGTTAATTCACAGACAGGTAGTTTCTCTGTTTCAGAATCGGTCTAAAGTTGTAATATTATATAACACGTATTGACATTACCCAAAGTACTTTGAATTACGAATTCTATCAGAAGACATTTATAAACATGAGCAGAAATTGTTAACAAATTTTCTCACATAACGTGACATAGCGTTAACGACAAAGCAACTAAAATCAGTAACACTGTAAATAACACTAAAAACACTGTAATTAGCTTTAATAACACTGTACTTAGCATTAATAACAGTGTAACGAGCATTTAAAAACACAGTAACTAGCACCAACAACAATGCAGATAGAATATAGAAATTGCAACTAGTATTAATAACAAAGCAACTAGCATTAATAGCACAGCAGCCAGCATTAATAACATTACAACTAGCAATAATTACACAGCAACTAGCATTAGTAATACTGAAACTAGCATTAACAGCACTGGCATCAATAACACTGAAATTTGCAATGCCACTCACATGTAATAAACGTTCATGGTGTAATACGAATCTTGAACAAATTGAGAAGACAACAAAGTACTTAGCTTAAACATATTTTATTTCAGAATGTCTTGTTGTAGATTACAAGGTCTTCAAGACAGATGGCAAGGATTAGAACTAATGTCAAATGCTTACAGCCTTCCTCTCTTTTAAAGATATAAACATTGCAAATACATATAAATATATGGCAAATTATATTACGTTTTAATGACAAAAAGATTAAGTTATTCAGTAGTCAAAGTGAAGGGACCAGCTTGTTTGAACATCAGAATTTAACAAAGTACTTCTCACGTACGTATTGTTTCGTAATTTTATATATATATAGATATATATATATATATATATATATATATATATATATATATATATATATATATATATATATATATATATATATATATATATATATATATATATATATATACAAAGATTTGCATACCAAAGAATTGAATCGTTTACTTGTGTCTCTGTTTCTTTTAACTTAGTCGCTAACCTATTGTGCTTGAAACCAGAGGACTTTATCAGTGCCCTCATATCTACGCAGATAACAGCTGGTGGTAAGAAACAGGTTATTCTTACCGTTTTAGGATTAAATATATAGTTCGTTAGTAGCTTACTGATGCCAAATTTATGGTAATATATTCATTTAAAAACAGATAATCAGAATATGTAATAAATTTAACAGAAAGGGATTGTATGAAACTTTTGGTATTAATTGTAAGGAAACTTAGTAGATAGAGTTGTTTCACCTGGCCAAAATTGGATTGTAAATCAGAGAGATTATTAAATGATAACAAAACTCAAGTATCTGCAACGAGCGAAAATTAACAAAATTTAATGCTCAAATTTGACCTAATACATTTTTGTTTCAGAGATATTTTTTGGATTTTATTATTGTGAATAATCAAGGAGTTCCCAACACATATGTTGTTTATCCAACCATTACGCTTAGAAGGAATTCTAAGCAATATAATCTATATACATTTAGTCACCATAACCGAAATCTAAAACAGAATATTTTGGTTATAAACAGGCAACGAAGTACAGAAAAAGAAAAGTCCAGCAGAGGCAAATGTTGGTCGAGACGCTCTGGCCAAAGCACTGTACGAGCGAATGTTCCAGTGGATCGTTAGGCAGATCAACACGGATCTACATCCAGAGGAACACAGGCAAATCTCTCTTACCAATAGATACTATGCAGCAGATTCAAATTCGAAATTAGTGTATGGAAGCGATAAGTATATCTTCCCAATGTGGTGCTTATTATTGCGCTAATAACAAATACTAACATGTTCAAATTATGTTTCATTTTCAAAGAAATATTTAATGATAGAAAATATACGGACAAGATATTGGGACTTGTGCCATATCTAGTTTGGAAACTATGTATATAATTGCCTCATTAATTTTAACCTTTATACTGAGTCTACCGTTTCAAAGCAATTTATCAATGAAGAAATTACAAAGTTAGTTTACTTTACTTTTATGTGTTTGCCGGACAGGTGTTTGTAAAATTAGGATTAACATAATAAGGCTTAGATGGTACTGCGAATACAAAATTCTCTAGAACCTTCGATGAATGAATATGAAACGACATATATGATAAGAACTTTAAGTCCCACATAAAGTAGACGCTATGCGACGATGGCACTACCATGACTGTTTGTGTTTTGTGTCACACATACAACCGCAAATGTGTAATATAATCTCCTAGTGTCAGCCTGTCTTTCTACTTCATTTTATGCCATTCGATTTCGAGGCATAAATGTAAATTTCCCTCCAAGAAAGAGATATTTTTTACCCGCCTATGTGCCTGAGTCACAATGGAACACATAAGATGAATAGAGAGAAATGTCCCTGTTTAGTTGTAACTGTAGCAAATCTGCAGCTAGCCACTTCAATTTTGTTAGGATATATACTTTTTGTTTCCCATAGATGGACCATCTCTCTTTCCTGAAAGTGAAAGTTTTCAAATATTTGTTAAAAGTGATATTTCTATTTTGTGTTACTCTTAACAATGGTTCTATGGAATATATTCACTTCTTTTCCATGATTGTCTGCCATTCTGTGCTTTTGTTATATTTGTACCTATTTGCCGTAGTGAAGTATTTTTAAGGAAATAGAAATGGTAATGGCTTCGTGTTTCTTTCTTTGGTCTCCTTTCCTAGAACGAAAAACAATTAAGATTACTGTTGTCGAACGAGCATTTTTTTCTTTCTTCTTTAACATGAACCAAAGCAATTTCTTTCTCTCATTATTCGATAATGTATTCATATAATACTGGCATTTATGTTTATGCAGAGGTGGAGACTGTCAGAATATTGGAATCGTTGATATTGCCGGATTCGAAAAACTGGCCATCAATAGCTTCGAACAGTTTTGCATCAACATTGCAAATGAACGTCTACAGAACTTTATGAACGGCAAGGTTATTCAGACGGAACTGAATATTTACAAAGAAGAAGGAATAGATGTAGAAGAAATTACTTTTACCAACAATGATGCATTGATCGATTTCTTGACCAAGGTATTAGATCCTCTGCTGATACAGCTGTGTCTTTTTATCTTGTGACAGATATAATTACGAATAGATTTTATAATTTGCTACAAGCAACCCATAAATTAAGGAGCAATCTAATTATAATTAATTAATAGCTAAGAGCAGTTCTCATTAGCCTCACGTTTCAGACTTACAAAGAGGTATTGCCATTTGTATTTCACGTAGATGCTATTGTTAGCTTACAAATTCTCTTGTTCTGCTCCAAATGGGAACGTGCATTTTATGTCTTAGGTTCTGCTTTAGAGAATATATGTTTAATATGCAAAACTATGATAGCTTACATTCCGGTGTCCTAGGTTTTATCATAAAGTTCATATTTAAATACGATCTATTTCATACCAACTCATGATATTTTCATGTTTTAACTTTTATACAACTATGGCACTGTTGTTAACTGGGAATGTAAAGTAAATCTCTAATCAAACTCTTTGTTCTTAAAAGTCTACAATATAACAAATATCAAATCGCATTGATAAAGCTGAAACAAACATTTTGCAGCCAGCGAAAAGTGTTCTTTCTACACTGGATGAGCAGTCCAAACTTCTGTTTGGAAATGATGAATCTTTTGTAACCTTACTGAATGCCAACTTTGGGAACAACGAGTACTACACAAAAACGAAATCACGTCAACCGGAATTTACCATCAAACACTTTGCTGGACAGGTCCTTCTTTACTACACTAAATATATCCTTACTTTCGTTGATTTCGAAGGAAAACGCTTTAATATCAAATAATTTTATTGTATCACTAGCATATTAGCTTTGTTCCTGAGAATTAAAGTTTCATTTTCTTCATTATGAATGACTATGTTTTCCGCCAGGCGCAACTTAGTAATCAAATGAGAGAAGTTCTAAAAGTAAGAAAACAGAATACAATGAACTTAAATAGCATATGACAGTAACTACGAAATACGTGCTGAGTTTAGTTCTATACGAATACCATGTTTGTGACATTTATATCATTTTATTCTAGTTTTATTTTGCCTTAAACATAATTTCTAAATTGACGAGATATTCAAATATTTAAGAAGTTTTTACGAAAATCATGGTATGATTTCTATCACTTTCTTTGCTTCCAAATTTAAGTGTCTGGAATTGTTTTACCATTGTGTAGGTCCTGTACACGGCTGATGGCTTCATAGAGAAAAACCGAGATCAACTAAACAAGGAATTGAAAGACTGCTTGAAACAAAGTTCGGATGACTTCATTAGCGATCTTTTTACAGTGCGAAAAGGCCCCACAGGAACCATATCCGCGTTAGTATATTGTTCTTCTTAGGACGTCAACTGTCTGATTAAAAACAACAGTATTTCTTATAAACAGAGTATTATTTTTGATGAATGAAAAATCCAGCTTTAGCTTCAAAAGAATGAAAGGGGAGGTAACTTTTATCTAAGGATTTCATAAAATTTCATCTTAATGGTATGTGTTCGTCCATTAACATTTATACTGCTTTGCAATGGCTGAACTAAAATCCATCCTTTTAATTAATACCAACAGCACATGAAATGACAATCGATCGTATTTCATATTAAATGAATTGTCTTTGTTGCGTGACATTTTCTTTGCCTATTAAGATGGGAACATATGGGGGTTATTGTTTGTGTCAAGATATGAATGGATGGTCGTTATTTAGTTTTATATTAAAACTCTTCAGAATTAAGGCTAAACTGATAGAGTTGTGAAATTAATACAATCCACTGTTATTCTGAAAATTCTTGTTCCACATTATTATCCACAAACAAATCCTAATGTTCTAATGAAGCAATAAAAATTAAGAATAATCTCCCCTTCATCCGCAAATAATTAAATTTCAAAATTTAACAAAGTCATTTTTAAAAAAATTCCATCTTTTACCCATAATGTTATTACAGCAATTGTGTAGTTATTCTTTGAAGAGTTTGTATCGTTATTATCTCTACCTATTGACCTGAATATTTATTTATAGACATATCGTTTAAACTTTTGATGTCCTTTATAATGTTTGTCGTCTCAAATGGGATTCTCTCCTTAGAACCGTACGAAGTACATAAAAGTGGTGCCTCATCAACTTGTGTTTGACATTAATAGAATACGCGTAAAGTTACTGTTACACATAAAAGATGCCTTGGTTGAATATTTTACAATATATGTGTTCGTGCGTTTTTATAGTGGTGCATTCTGTAAATCTGGTTTTGTATCAGCTCGTAGTGAGATCTTGTTAATTTCTCGAAATTCTATTGCATGACATTGACTTTTCATCCATTCATAAATGTATTTTATTATTAGTACGTCAGTTCATTGCAGATGTATGCATTATCTTTGAAAATAAGATATAAGCACACATACATTTATTATAAATACCTTCGCATTATCTTGAAAAGAGCATTGTTGATATTGGTAGTCTTTGAGGATCGATATTCAATAAGATAATCCTCTTTAAAACCTAATCTTCATTTAATGTCTGTCGTTTATCCAGGACCGTCTACAACTACCGACAGTCAAGAAGACCGACGGATGGTAGAAAAATTTTGCCAAACTCGAGCGTAAAAAGCAAACAAATTGCTGACCTTCGGCGAACAATGAATACTATGTACGTATGATTTACATATGTATGCGATATATCTTTTTATTCAGTTTTTCATACCTTTCAATCTACACTCTTTAGCAATGCTTATTACTTTACGTCTGTCCATCCATCTTTTCAGTTCCATATCTCATAATCCTCTTGAGCGAAAAATCCCAAACACTGCAGTTGCTTTCTGTGCGATCACCATTTGGTCATCCTTCGATTCTATCCTTGAGATTCATGTGTTGCAGGTTCATGGTACATATATCTGAATTTCTGCATAACTCACTCAATATATGTAGTCACTATAAAGACGCAGTATATAATGATTAACTTTTCATTATGACTACTGGAACCCTCTTTGGGGTGGAGGATGGTGAGTGAAATATGTAGTACATCCGTGTCTGAATTTGTAATTGTGTGTTATTGCAGCTGCTCCTTTTAGTTGTTTTACCGGCTCGACATTGCAACTTGCATCCTAAGAAGAAAGAAAAGTGTTTAATTTAGCACTTACAAGGATTCAGTTGAGAACAGGATGGTTGTACTAATAATTGTTCCAAGCAAGAAATGACATTAATTATTAAAACAAATCCACGTTTCGCATTATTTTGGGACGAAGGCTTAGAAAAAAATATTGGCCTTGTTTATTGTGTCTTTTTGTTTTGGACCAAAACCTCGGATTTTATGGTTATATTTGCGTGATTTTCTCACTTAGATTTACAGGGGAAAACTGTTTATTTCAATAACGTAGTTTACGTCAAACACATACCGATACACAGGACTCAGAAAATGGCGGAAAGTAGGAGCTTTCAAAAACCGAAAATATATGTTGTTAGTTTTATATCTGTTGTACTTAAAGAGCTTGATACATCTGCAAATGTCTGATTTTGGGCAAACGTTTATGTTTTAGAAATCAACAGAGAGGTTCGATCCAGCAAGGAAAACAGAAGAAGGCGCCTCCGAAGGAACACACAACTGTCGTGTCCTACTTCAAGGTACGATGCCAACACAGTGACTATGTGATGTATTAACGTCTTTTAAAAGTTTATATCGTATGATTTAATTTTTATCGGAGATAAATATACGTCAGGCAAAGAGTTAATGTGTGTATTATTCTTATATTGCTTTAATAATAAAAGGGAAAATTGATTAATAATCAAAAAAGAAAAGGATGCACGGTATTATAGGACTCTGTGCTAAGAATGAATAAACTGAAACTGACCTCATTCTAATGTAATGTACAACATGCATGCATGCATACATACATACATACATGCATACATACACACATACATACATACATAAATACATACATACATACATGCGTACATGCGTACATACATACATAGAGCTTTCCTATGAAACGAAGTGCCTAACATTAAATGCGCAACATGTTTTAAAAATTTGCGGATTCTTTTTAAATACTTATGAATTTTTAGAATTCCCTTCGAACTTCACTGAGAGTCAAACAAAAATTATATGATCTGATCCGCAATATTATGTATTTGGTGTGTCTAAACCGCAAAGCCTAGTTTTCCTAATTTGTTTGCCTTCTGATATTTTATTTTACCTTCGTTTAATATACATGCTACACAAACTCCTTTTTCAGGAATCGCTCGTGCAGCTTTTAGAAAAGATGGAACGGGCAGAACAGCTGTTTGTCAGGTAATAAAGGAAACATTGTTACTACTTTACAGCACATGTGCTTATATTGTCCATATTACATGATAACAACAATTTGTTTTCAAGAAGAATGGTTTTATTTAACTTCACAGAGATGTCATCCAAATTGTTTCAATATTTTTACCGTAATTTTTAGCACTGAACAAATAACATTTTACAAAAGCAAGTAGTAGTCACTCTGTATATTACATGCTATTTAACTCTATCTTTTAGATTTCTTAAAGTTTTAACTATTTCACTATATATTTTAGAAACAAAATTTGAATACCATCATATTCATATTCACTAAATTATATGTAATTTTTCTTTCCATCAAGGTAGAGCTTCTTTGTACCTAATTAGTTGTCATTTTATCCATTTGCAATTGTTACCATAAAGAATAAGTGGTGAGTATATATCACGAAGGTTGGCTGTCGCATGTATTTGTATGCTTCTTTAGTACAACGGATTGATGATACAAAATGCTGGAGCTTATTTAATGTATCTGGTTTCACGTCCAAAATTTCTCCTTTAAATATACTTCCAGATCACATTAACGTTCAGAAGAAACTCCGCAACCTCTTTAATCCGCCAATTGCAGAAAGACGAAACATTTTGTATTTTCCGTCTTTATTTTTTAAGTTTTAATTTTCGCTGGATACGATGTACTTCTTATCTCATACACTCATCCAGTGTATATTAATTTTGTGGATTGTGGGGCATACATAGCTAGCATAAAACTGAATGTGAATGTATTTTGCTGAAGTTGCATTCATTATGTTTCTGAAATGTATTGATATTTATGTGAATTGCTCGCAATATCTTTGGTGTCTGTTGGTGGTTGTTTAATAGTAAACTGGTGTTACTTATTCACCTAATATGTAGCAAACGATGATTCTTTGTGAGGTGAACACTTTTGGTTTATTTCCAAAAAAATGTTTCATTGTTCTTGTCGTTCAGAAAATTGCTGGACTATGTCGACAACATGAGTAAAATAAAATCGATATTTTTAAGGCAAAAGGTAAGATATTGGCCTGACTTGAGAGTGTGAACTGTTCCTGTACAGCGAATTGAAGTTTTTTGTGCGTCATGGACGGAGAACATTTGCTCCCCGGTACAAACACAAAGGACTGAAGATGAAAGAGAGGTGCAAACATCCAGAGTGACGAACCAAGACATACTAAGTTTACATACCGTGCCGTCATCATGTCAATGGTAATCCACGTCGAAAGTGATGCGGCCACTTCGCATTGCGCTAGTTGCCTTGGTGAAACTACAGGTGGCGTTTATACCCACAATGTCTCCACAGGCATTGTCGAAGTTTCAGCTGCAGTGACTAGTAATGGAGACAACAACACAGTTGCTGACCAAACGTCCTTCTTATTTATACCATGATGATCTGGAGATTACCACAGGCTGTCCTCCAAGGCTGCCCAGTGGGAGAAAGTCTCCCAGCATAATTGAGCTTGACATTAGGGCCTGTAAGTCCGGGCGCATGTGGTATTTTTTGGAAGGTGAATGATCTAATTTGCCATCAGTCCAGTACGTATTTCCGGGGATCAAGTTGGTCGATTCTTCCATTTCGCCACACTTGCTAACTAAGTGCTTACTGAACTGGCCGCCCAACCGACTATAGGCCCTCTATCCATCCGAGCTGACCAGTGCGCCGCCAGCCAGGCCATCCCTTCAGGCAATAGCTTAGCTGACCAGTCAACACACTGGATTTTCGGACCGGCAACTGTCGTACTTGCCCGGCCACCCATGCAATCTCCGACTCATATCATTTAGAAATATACAAACCCATACGAAGGGGCAATGCACGGCTTCATCTCTGCCGGCACACCCGCTACCTTTGGAGGTTAACTGAGATGTTGACAGAATAGCGATGAGGACAACCACCGCAGCATGTGAGGAGATCAATCTGATGCCACTCCCTAGGCTTATCCTTCCAAAGAGAGAATGGAATAGTAGGAAAGCTTACGCGGAGAACATCTGCCGAGTTCTATCGATTTATGATCAAGATATAATAAATCTGTAATCTGCTAGGGATTTTGACGACGCCTTTAGAGACAAAAAGTCGAAAATTAGAGGTATTCTGTATCGTTTGTTGATGATGATCGCCTACATATTTAAGTTAGTTATTATATATTTTATATCAATGACTACATTATTCATAATAATATATTATACCTCGTTGTGAAGCCACAAGAGTTGGAACAGATAAAACTGAATATATATATATATGTGTGTGTGTGTGTGTGTGCGTGCGTGCGTGCGTGCGTGCGTGCGTGCGTGCGTCCAGCCCTTTCACCTCCAACGCAAGCATAAGATCAAGGCTTTAATGGAATTCAAAGACGAACAGTCCCCCTTCTGGCGTCTTTCACAGTCAGCGAAGGTTAAAGAAATTTTTAACTACCTGACTGATAGATTCTGGGCCCGGGCAAATTCAAAGCTTTCTTTTCAGAAGACCAACTAACGGCATCGTTCTGTCCACGCTACCATCGTACACATTCGCCGACATTAAGCTTTGATTTTCCATCCTTGAACACAAACAATTCAGGAGTCAAAATGACCAACTCTCTGTTTTATAAGGTGAACACAAATCTATTGCATACTAGATCCAAGTTAGTGTGAATCATGATCGCTGTCTCCTCGATACTAGATTTGACTTTGCGTGCAATTTGTCTGCTGAGTGGAAAAGTAAGTAGCGATAATGTGGAATACACGACCCATATTGCCAAGGTGATCAACAGCACCGCGCATTACACAATGGCTAATGCTCTGATAGCTTCGGCTAACCAGGATTTCATGAAACGAGAAGTACACGTTATTTCTGCCACTTTAACTTGCCTTGTCGCTCGCATTTACCTTCAGGCCAAACTAGTCTCAGCCGCATCGGCGAGACAATTTTTAGCAAAAAAGAGACCGAATAACGTTCAGAGGTAACAATTTCTTCCTCAATCCAACTTCAATTGGCAGCAGGATCCTCTAGTCGGAAGGCAGTTCAATAAAGGAGAAAGGAATCAAGGTGTATTCTTCTGCTAGCCTCCTAACAGTCAACACTGACGTGCCAATCCGTCTATCCGCATATACCCTTCATATAGGTGGCAGTCTCCTTTATTTTCAAACCGCGTGATCAACCAGTTTCCCAAACCGAATGGGCTGTCCAATTTGCTTTGGATTGGCTTTGAATTTCATTTATCCAACTCCCTTCCTTTTCGACTCTCCCTTCCATGATAGACATGGCATCCGGTCTGGAAAAAACAGGAATTGTACAGAAAGAGATCTGGATGCTACTCGACAAAGCCAACAAGAATGTCTTTACTGGAACATCTAATTTAATTTGCAACCTTAAACCGCTATTATTTTTGCTTTCAACAACGCTTTTTATGCATTGTCATGCACGCATAGTCGATTTCTGATTGGGAGTGAAGCTGAACAAAAGAGGTTTTAGAACCTCTTGGTCTGTTTAATGGCAAACTTTTCGTCGCGATCGCAATTCTTCCGTCACTAATAATTTCGTTGCATGCTATATTTTGTATCTCTGAAATGTTATAATTTCAAGTCGTCTTATAGCCAGTTGTAACATTTTGAACCACATTTCGTTTGAAAACATACACTTTATGGAAAGGCAACATTTTCTTTCTTATAAAATACCATATATGTTAACATCACACGATGATCACAGCAGTAATAAAAGCAGTGGTAATGCAGTTGATGATGATGATGATGATGATGATGTAACTCATGACAATTCATCTCTTTTTATAGTTAAACATAAAACCTCTGTTGACAGATGCTTGAAACCGAACGTGTACTTACGCCAAGAAGATTTTAAAGACCATGTCGTGTCTGATCAACTCAGATATAATGGTGTTTCTGAGATAGCCAAGATACGAAAGACGGGCTTCACCCACAGAAAGTTGTACACAGACTTCATCAAAAGGTAAATGTACAAAATATTGTCTTCTTCCTGCAACATATTATACATTTTTAATATACATACATGCAGAGTTGGACTATAAAATAAATGGTAAAGTATGTATATAGATAGATAAATTTGCTTGAAATCTAAATATATTTACAAGCATTGTTAAACATAAATAACTTGTTCTCTATGATCATCCTTAAAACTTTAAAATTTAATTGAATGTCATCTGTTCTAAAGGATTAAATTACATTGTTTAATAAACTATATATATATATATATATATATATATATATATATATATATATATATATATATATATATATATATATATATATATATATATATACATTGTGAGAGACGGTAAGATACATAACTTTTTAACTAATTTATTGGTATATTTGCAACAAGATGGACAAATGCTTTGAGATTACTAAGTTCATGCAGAGTGTAAACAATACACACACACACACATATGTGTGTGTGTGTGTGTGTGTGTGTGTTACAGTGGATGTGACAATCGTAGAATTAGTACAATTCCTAGTGTCTGTTTTTTTAACCTTACATATTTCCTGATTCACTCAAGAAATGTGGGCTATCCTGGAGAAAAACAGTGATTACAAATATTCATTGAATCACGCCTGATTTATCCACATTCCCTGATATTGTTATTGCTGCGAAATAAAGAATACAGGATACCATTTGTTAGTTTATTGCTTCGAAATACAGAACTTTAATTACAGTAATTTACAAGACGGTGGGCAATACTATTGGTATACATAATGTTAAATTTCACCTGTTAAGTCATGATCGTTAAACTGTCACGTGTATTGGTATCCGATGATTAGGGTACCATGACCATAATCACAGACTACCTACCATCTGATGCAAGTGCCTCGGCTGCAATCGCTGACCTCTTCCCGACTATGTTGAGTGCCGGAAATACAATAACAGACCTCGTACACGTATAATGCCATACCTCGGCTACAATCGCATACCTTATTCTGTATACGTCGAGTTTTCTGACTACAATAATAGATACCCAACCGATTACGCCAAATAAACCTGGGGCAGTCACTGACCGCAGCCCGTCAATGTTGAAAAAAGAATGATTGGAGCAAATTAAAGCTCAAAGAAAACGCGCTCATGAGGCGATGGTACATCAAGTCAAACACATAGAAAAACATAACCGCATTGAGAATTATTCTGGTAATCTGGAAAATAACTAAACTAATGGCAGACAGTGGTCGTGGCAATCCGAGAAATATAATGGTGGTGATTGTAGAACTCTACAAGAACGATATGTATGATATTGGTATTTGCACATGCGTTTTCAAATATAAATGTTCTAGGTACCAATTTGCTATATGTGGACAAAAGCTTTTGGTGGAAAGCAACGCTTCCACGGTCCGGAAATTTGCACCGAGAACAGCAGTGCAAATACACTCTGAGTGCAGCAGCCAAGGTTTTGTTTGGTACAATTTTGCTGGTACTAGCAGATGTCAATGAAATATATGTTAAGGCTTTAAAGCTGAAGTCAAGTGCAACAGCCAATGACATGCACGTTTGTCATGTGGCAAGGAAACATATTTTCAGAACAACTGTCATGATGTTGATGTAACAGATGAAATTTAATACTGTACTACTAGTGATGCTTGTAGGCTATTAGTTTGGTATACACTCGGCAGAAATTTGCCCATACTATATAAAGCTCTGTCAAGACTCCCAGCATTTCTTCCAAGGAAACATACATTTGCAGTGACAGCTGTAATGATGATGACTTATCAGCTTACATTTAATATTATACTTCTACTGTTGCCAGCTGTTTACCGTAGCACATATACAGAGAACATTACCGTAGAGGTTAGAGAATGCTTAACTCGACCTCTAATGAAATTAGAACAAAGTTATGCAGGTTTTAGTACCCATCACCTTGCCGATATATATGACTATGTTCCATATATTTACGGGGATGTATGCTTAGTCAATATGGCATAAGGGTCGCTGCATGCAGGCAAGACGATGTTTGCCTTAAATCACGGGTACGAATCTCTGTAGAAGATGAATTAAAGATTGTGTAACGCGTATGATAATAATCATTCTCCACATACAGTTTCACTTTTTAAATTATTACACATACTCATGTAGGGATGTAAAGAGAACACTCTCCCCCATATATATATATATATATATATATATATATATATATATATATATATATATATATATATATATATATATATATACTGCATACAGGTATGGAGATGTTTGGCCAACCGTTGGCAGAAAAGACTTGGATTGCAAGAAGGCGACGGAATTGATACTGGGCAGTTTTCAGCAGGAGTACCAACGTGATTACAGACTTGGGAAGACGATGGTAGGCGTTTCAAATCTTGTGTGTAAAGATAAAAAAAAATACGTTTAGTTTATATAACACACCTACGTAACGAGAAAATGGCATTTTATACGAATGATTCCTGAAATTTGTAGTATAAAGGAAAGATTGCCCCACTGTATATTGTGTCTATTAATGCTGACATTGTAGGATTTCTGGATAGCAAGCATTACTGTGAATGATTTCATATTCTCGCATCGTTTTGTTTTTTTATTGTCAAGATACATGTTTCCATCTTACTTCAGTTAACTTAGAGAAGGTGATTTGCAGGTCTAATACTGTCCAAATAATGCATACTACTAGATTCCTACTTGAAACAAATTACAATGCTCCAACCATTATGATTCTCTCTCTCTCTCCCTCCATCTTTCTCTCGATGTATATATCTATATATATATATATATATATATATATATATATATATATATATATATATATATATATATATATATAGATAGATAGATAGATAGATAGATAGATAGATAGATAGATGTTGATAGTAGATAGACATATATAGATACAGAGAACTCAGGAATATCAATCCAAAAGCAATCATCCCAGCGCACATAACTTCTTAGTGGTATTCGCGTGGTCAGTTTTATTGGTGTTATAGTTATCTTTTTCAGTCGCTATCATAGATCTGTGTGTTAAATGTTGGGGAAGTTAAGAGATGGATATGTCAACATTTTGTGGTTTTCGTCTGGTCAGACATTGTTAGGTCTGACCGAGATCACCAGCATTTTCAATACGGCGTGGATTTATGAATACACAGACAAGCCAGAGTAAGGACACCAGCGTATATTTATATAAGTTTCTAATTGCATTTTACAAGACAAATGCTAGTAACGTGCATATGATAGAAAGATTCCACAGCATTCGTACTAAATGGTCCATTATTGCCAAGCAACCATTATAGTAAGATAAACACGGGCTTTATAAAAATGAAGGTTGTTGATTGGACAAAAGTATTGTAACATTTCTAGATCATTATCCCAGCTAGATTTCAACCAAATGGCTGTTAACTGGACATAATCTGCTTTATAAAAAGATTAGAACAACAAGAATTGTGTAAATGACTGTGGGAATCGGTTGGCACCTTAAATTACCCATTTTGTATGTTGGCAACAGTTTTCTTGTGAACGCAAATATACGAATACCTCCTAGCATTTTCCGTTTGGCAAGACAATATATCAGTACAGCCTACCTCTTGAAAGCACCTGTAACCAGTGATATCTGTAACGTTGATTGGCCAGATGAAACATAACACAAAGTATGGCATTGTCTGGCTCCTAAATTCTTAGAGGTTTAACTCATAATGAAGTGTGTCGACTCATTGAAAGGATATCTTTCCCCGCGTCAAAATGACTCCTACATTACTGACAAGTGTCAATGTAAATACAAATAGCATTAATAAATCAATGGCTGAGTGTGAAATTGCAATATAATATGTTCATAACATTACCTGTTTTAGAGTCAAACTTATAGCACATACCTGTGGAAAACTACAAAGACATGTTCTTAGCAACATATTCTAGACTGACAACAAGTATGCGGATTATATGCAATATAATTATAACTGGTACACTCAACATATTAAGCAATGTTGAACTTCAGCACTTGGTAAGGATAGAAAATGCATTCAGAGTTATTCTCAGTGTACGATTCAGCTTGCACTTGTCCTATGGACGAATACCTTGTAACATTTTTATTCAGCCCAGCAAATCTCACCCATTCAGGACCAGTGGACGGGTGCTTTTCCTCTCTATGTATGTGTCCATGAATCTATATATTTGACTGTTGCTTTCTCTCTCTCTCTCTCTCTCTCTCTCTCTCTCTCTCTCTCTCTCTCTCTCTCTCTCTATATATATATATATATATATATATATATATATATATATAATGTTGAGCGCTATAATTTTAGGTCTTCATGAAAGATAAATTGGTAACATGGATGGAAGGTGAATTCCATATTTATGATGAGGAACGAAGGAAAAAAGAGGTTGAAGACCGACGAAAACGACAAGAGGAGGATCGAAAAAAACGGGAGGAAGAGGAGCGAAAAAGAAGGGAGGAAGAGGTACAAAGAAGAAAAGATGAAGAGGAACGAAAACGAAGGGCGGAAGAGGAAAGAAGGAGAAAGGAGGAAGAGGAACGAAGGAGAAGGGAGGATGAAGAACAAAGAAGGAGAGTGGAAGAAGAACAAAGAAGAAAGGAGAAAGAAGAGGAAAGAATAAAGAACGAAGAGGAGCGAAAAAGAAGGTTGGAGGAGGAACAGAAAAGAAGGGAGGAAGAAAAACAAAGAAGAAAGGATGAAGAGGAACGAAGAAACAGGGAGGAGGAGGAAAGGAGACAAAATGATGAGGAAAGAAAAATAAGGGAAAAAGAAAATAGAGAGAAAGAAGAACGAGAGAAAGTGGCAGAAGATAATAGAAGACATGAAAGCGAACAGCAAAAACAAAACGCTGAAACTGCAGAAAATGTGAATGTACAGGCAAGTCATCCAGTGGGATCTATGTAATGTATATGCACATTGCAAGGACAGGATATGTGGACTTATTAAAATGAAAATCATAATCTTACTTTTATCGGTCAGATGGTCATCGGTAACAATGGGCAAAATATTTGTTATGACATTACCATTGCGTTGTTTTGTTTTGTAGACGTGTATTGCATTTGTTCATGTTAGACACATGACATAATTCCTTATTATATTATGAATATCATAATGATTTCTTGTAAGCAGCCGTCATAATATATGAACCATCCATATATAATTCAGTATCTTTTATTCTGCATCATTTTATTTTGCTTAAAATAGGTTTAGGTTCGTATTTTTGTGATAAATTTTACCAATATTCTCGTTTACAATTAAATTTATAACACTCGTCAAATAATTTTAATAGCTTCCTCGCCAATGGTAAAATGTTAAAAGCCAGAACACCTATAATGTGTTAACAAATCAGATCTATACGCATTTTACTGCATTTGTTAAACAACCTTTCCATTTGCTTAAACTTTTATTCGCAGACTGTGGTCCAGTGATGATAATGCAAAACCCCTCACATATATAAAGTATATCCCTGCTATAATGGCATGCATGAAATTTTGTCCTAAAAAATGAAATGTTATTGTAAATGCATTTTATGTACATTTTACATCTGACCCCACCAAGGGGCCATTGTGACGCTAGCCAAGGGTTACACCTTCTAAAAGGTAGTGACATTCCTTTTCGATTCGTTTATAAATTGACTTTCAAAGGAGCTCTCATGCAAGATCCACTATATCTCTCCTGTCGTTTACCAATAAAGTTAAGAAAACGTGTACTGCAAAATGAGCTAGACTGTTAGAATTGCCGTACTGTCCTCAGTGTGAAACAAGCTAGAGTAATGTCTTGCTGTTGACATACAATTCAAACAAGAATTATAAAAGCGTCTGAAGTATTATACTCAAATGTAGAACAAGATAAATCGAAAACGTAAAGATGATAGAAATTTGTAAAATGTATGTAAACGGCATCAATAACAAATGTAAACTGTATGAAGAGTATAACAGTAACACATGTAAACTGTGTGCAAAAAGATAAATGACACTTGCAAACTGTATGAAAAAGATAACAGTAACATGTAAACTGTGTGAAAGAGATAACAGCAAAACATGTAAACTGTATGCAAACGATAACAGCTACATTTACATGTTAATTGTATACAGTGATGTGTGTGTGTGATTTAGATCTTTAACGTAGCTTTAACAATTTTTCAGTCATATCGCTACGATGTCTGCTGTGTAACAGTTTATACTGATGTCTAGCACTGGGGCATCATGCCGCAGACATTTAGCATGATGTCCCACCCAGTCACATTATCCTGACACCAGGCCGACCAGTTCTAACACTAACCTCTTAATGCTGAGCGCTAAGCGAGGCAGCTGCTAGTACCATTTTATAAAGTCTTTGGTATGACTCGACCGGGGTTCGAACCCGCGACCTCCCGCATCCGAGGCGGACGCTCTAACCACTAGGCCGCCGGAGCGGTCTAATTGTATACAAAAGATAACAGTAACACATGTAAACTGTGTGCAAAAAAATAACAGTGACACTTGCAAACTGTATGACAAAGATAACTGTAACATGTGAACTGTATGAAAGAGATAACAGCAAAACATGTAAACTGTATGCAAACGATAAGTTGTATTTGCATGTTAATTGTATACAAAAGATAACAGTAGCACATGTAGACTGTTTGCAAAAGATAACAGTAGCACGCGTAACCTGTATGAAAAAGGTAACAGTAACACATGTAAACTGCATACAAAAGATAACAGTAACACATTAACTGTATGCAAAAGATAACAGCAATGCATGTAACCTGTATGCAAAAGATAACAGTAACACATGTAAAATGTATGTAAACGATAACAGTAACACATGTAAACTGTGTGCAAAAGATAACAGTAGCACATGTATACTGTATGCAAAAGATAACATTAACACAGGAAACTGTATGCAAAAATAACAGTAACACATGTAAAATCCTTAAACATACGATGTTATAGTAACACGGTTGACACACAGTTAACATGAATTACAAATGCGGAATATAATGATTTATTCTTAGCAGAAGCTAAATCAAGGATAGATATGATGCATGAAGAGAACAAATGCTAGTAAACGTATAATCTAGATTATAAACTGCCGCCGTTAAACCCGTTCATGTACTCGTTTCCTTTGCCTGCAGTTTTTGAAGCCAAAGGCTGTATGTGCATGATTATGTCAGTCATTCTGAACCTCGGTGAATTATGCGCAGGTAATACGTTATGTAGTCAACTTTTGTTCCTTAAGAAGTTTTCAAATTAGTCTTGGATAACTGTAACCAAACAAATCATATGAATATTGTAATCAATATTTACTGTGAGAATACTAGGTTATTATTATGTACATAAGTTCATTACTAAATAACGTGACAGGATGCTTTTCCCTAAGTATATCTGATTTTAAAACTACTGCCATTACTCAGTCGAGGATGTTTTCTTTCATTCAAATGAATTCATATATCTTTTATCATGTGTTTAAATTATAGGAACGTCGAGACATCTTGTACTCAAGTGTGTGTGTGTGTGTGTGTGTGTGTGTGTGTGTGTGTGTGTGTGTGTGTGTGTGTGTGTGTGTGTGTGTGTGTGTGTGTGTTGCATTTTTAACGTAGCTTTAACACTTTTTCAGTCATATCTATACTCAAGAAAGACTGACCCTGGCCAAACGACTAACCTCGAAAATGAGAATACGTTACCTGAACACCAGACTAGTCAACCTATGGTAATTAATGGCACCTATAATAAATCTTACATTTGTGCGAATTTCCAATGAAAACTATCACTCTTGTCGAAAAATCTCGATATTTGGCACGTCAAGACTAACAAAACATAGAGGCTAGATGGGTCGCCAAAACTAATCTCCATGCTTTTGCTGCTTTTTCCAAACTTAATGCCAACTCCGTTTGATCACTTTGTCATGATTGTGAATATATTCCACAATCCCCCTATATATATATATATATATATATATATATATATATATATATATATATATATATATATATATATATATATCTTTGTCATATCCTTGGTTAACCAAATGTTCTAATAACTCCACAGATCTTTTTCTGAATGTTTCATGGTCGGAGCTGATTCTGCGTATCCTCGGTGCTTTGCTATATGGAATGTTCCGAATGCAGTGTTTTGGGTGACAACTGGTTGGCAGAAGATAATAGTGTTTTGGTGTTTATCAGTTGGTTTTGAGTAGATGTCTAAATGGAGCCTTTTTCTACCAGTCCAGTTTTTGTTTCCACGAAAACGTAATTTGAGTTGAGACTTCTGCTTGGGGGGCCTCGAGTGACCGAGTGGTCTAAAGCGCTCACCGTTACGGATCACTGCCATCTCACCTCTGTCTGCGTGGGTTCGAGGTCTCGGGCTCGGCCAGTAATGGTACGTGAGAAAGCGTGCCTGTAGCTTCTCGTGGGTCGGTGGTTCTTTCCCGGGTTTTTCCGGGTTCATCCTCCACCATTGATACTGGCCGCCATGTATAGCCTATCTTGTGCTGAAAAATGGCTTTAAACCCTACTACAACAACAACAACAACAACAACTTTAGCTTGGAATTTTATTGAAGGATAATATATATATATATATATATATATATATATATATATATATATATATATATATATATATATATATATATATATATATTGATATATTGCGTCTTCCAGCTTCATCAGCATATATTAATTTTCGTCTACAAATGAAAATGTTACGAGATTTTAATTTTTTCGCACATTTGCTATTTGAATGTTTGAATTATCTCCCTGTAACAGCTGGGATAGGAACTAAGATTTACAACATTTTAGAGAAAAATGGCGATATCTGTACGGTTTATACAGAAATAACATTCAGAATAAGGTATCCCACTGAAATAACCCTACACATAATAGAACTTACATACCACAATAAGCTAAACAGATGAAACGACCTTGCACACCAAAATGAGAAGCACGTGGGAATACTGTCCAATCGTTGACATAAGCCCCAAGTAGAATTATACATGTATTGTACAAAACAACTTGGAACCACATATATATGCTTCATATTCAGTTCCAAGGTGTATAATTTTCCAGTAGCATTTACGTTTCAATTCTAAAGGACTAATATTACTTATAATTTATGGAAAATGGAACTGTTTGTGTTTGATTATTGAACAACTGATAACAGATTTTCCATGAATTCGGTTGACATTTTGTTGGACTTCATATTTTGGAGGCGTAAGTCATCCTGTTAAAAAATCTATCAGAGAAAATGATTCATATTTGTAAAAATTAGCAAAGAACGAACATGGGATGATTATAGCCCTCCGGAATGAACTTTTCAAGATGAAACACATGTGACGACCACGTAGTCATTCCCTTTAAAACGTTTATATTGAAATGTAAATGTGGACTGCATTGATCTATTCTCAACAGACCTTATCTCAGAGAAAGAAGTCATGCATTTTCCGGGGTTTGAAACGTAAGCTAGTTTGTGATGCATATTTCATATTACTGATTATTATTCGCCATACTAATTTCCCCTTGTATTTTGTATTGTAAACCATTTGTCATACATGCGTGATTATGTCAAACGTCTTGAACATTATTTAATTTTGTATCGAGTGTACTCTATTTCCTAAACTTGTGCTGGCAAACAAACTTTCATTTATATTTTTACCGTTGAAAATAAAACGATTGTATATATCTTCTTTAAACAATTGACTAAAATCTCAATGATATGGATTATTTTAGGTATTTGTCTTATTCCTAATTAGTATGACACCGTTATAATAATAACAATATATTTTACTGTTCTACTGCTACCATTATTTAATTAATTGCTTCATGTTCGTTTCTTTGAAATCTGTTCTTTTTTTTTCTTGCATGTTCCATCTCCAGGGAACTTCAGGTAGCTTGACTTCTACAATAGTTAGTTCGGGCTCAAGCCGGGCTGTTTCAAACGAAACCGATTTACCCGATCGGCCACCTACTCCCCCGAAAATTACTGATGAAAACAGAGAAAATGAATCCACACAAAAATCCAAGCAGAGACAGAGGCCAAAGGAGGCTAAACAGTATAAATATATATTTATATTTAAAGCTTCTCATTTATTGTCGCCCCGAAGGTTCTATATCGCGGTATTTCATTTCATTCATACAGTCTTTATATATATATATATATATATATATATATATATATATATATATATATATACAATATTGATTGCAGATCACGCCTACTTGTCAGTATCAGAAAATCCGGATTATGCGGAGGGGCGAGGCGGTGAGTCATGATGCAGATTTTCTGATGCTGAGAACCTGTGTCGAGTCATGGATTTTCTGATACTTACAAGCCGTGATCTAGCAATCAAGCTCGAATTATCATGAAAATGATATTTTTGCCATATACATATCAAGTTTCCAATATGTTAATCAAATCCCAAAATGTAAACAAAATGTAGCTGAAAATATAAATTGCTTAACATTTCAACTTATCTGATATGAAGTTATCCTGGGTCATACATCGAATACCATTATTTTGAACAGCTGAAATCTGCATGAATATCACTTTTATGTATGAAGCATGTGAAAGAACCGTCACTCGCTTTCTCTAATGTCACTGATAATAGTACACGTTTTTTTCCGACAATGGGGACAGCAGAGACCCATATATGTAATTTACAATTATTGTGCAGTTATCAGATTTTGCATCGCGGAACATATCACCAGCTGAATAACTAGGAAAGTGTGTATCTGTTTTTAGCTTTTGAACTGCTCCTTGTGGGGCATGTTTTGAGTGGCGCTGATGGGGGACTTTACATTTGCAATGACTGCATTCTTGTTGACAGTTATTTACGGATTTATTAGAGAGAATATTACTAATTCACTTTTGTATGTTAAATGAGACTATGAAACTTAGAACTGCATTAAAAGCAATTCTCTTCAAGTCTTGTAATGTTTCAGGTTTTGGGACATTTTCCAAGTCATCTCAAGAGAGCAGAAAAGCAGAGACGTGCACGAACAACGCAGCCTCAGGGTTCTGAAGGTCGTGACCTACATAATCATTTTTGGCATCGTCCTATTCTGCGCAGTCGCACAGAAGATTAGCCTCATTACTCTGATGTCCGACCAGAAGAATAGTAATGATGGAACGGTAAGTTGGAAACTATTTTTACAACACAAGATACATACAGGGTTAAATGATTAACTGATCTTAATAAAGCTCGTAGGCCACAAAAAGGGTACGATTTTGAAAAATAATTCATGATTTAAAACACATTATTTTCAAGACCCATCATTATAGTTAGCATTTCAACCACCGTATATCTCTGTTAGTTTAATCGGATGGAAAAGGACAAAGGAAAGCCGCACACTTATTTGAATTTGCATCAGCGCGTTAAAGTTATAATAATATTCACATTATGAGATATCACTTCATTTTGAAATTTATACAAAGACTGGTTGTATTATTTCAGAGAATTGTATTACCATTTTCCATCTTACCATATTCTTTGTTTTTGATTGGAATTGTTTTTCGTTCTTTATCTGATTGAACTTGTAAGATAAACATTGTTACACTGTCACCGTCTTCAGCATCTATTCTAAACTAACAAATTATGGAATCTACAAATTAATGTATGGTAACAAACTCTAAGGATCATATTTTTTCACTCTTGTATTTGATATTCCATCAGTATTACTAACAGTTAGGTTGCAACGTTTATTTTTAGGACCTGGTTGTATACCAGACACTTTAGCTTGGCACACACGTTCCATTTACACAGATGATGCGACTTTTAATAGCTGAGCTAACTCAACGTTCATTTTTAGGGCCCTATTGTATACCAGACATTTTAGTCTGGCACAGCTTCCATTGACACAGATGATACAACGACTTTTAATAGTTGTGTTAACTCAACGTTCCTTTTTAGACCCTGTTGTATACCAGATACTTTAGCTTGGCACACACCTTCCATTTGCACAGATAATGCAACGACTTTTAATAGCTGTGCTAACTGGGTTCAGTCATATTCATGAGCTGATAGAGAGGAAAGGAAGTTTCGTTTAAGAGTGATAAAAATTAATAATTGCTTTGTAAATTCCACACTTTTCAAAAGTTGCGATATTGATTGATATTAAACACTGTCATGAGTAAAAGTCATTAAATCGGTCTTTTGCTATGAATAGTGAATGTCAGCAGCAGGTTTGCTTAACGTTTGCATGCATTTCCTATCCATTCTTCACACCATTGGTTTAAAATGCACATTTCTGAAATTGCCAGAATCCTATGACTGATGCATTGGTAGAGATAGCCAGGTACTGGTTGGCGGTTATTGCAATCTGCATTCCGTATGGTCTGATATGTATATCGAGTCTCTTTAAGTGGTTATTTGGGAACATGCCAGCCATTCGATGGACAACACTCTTATTCGTAAGCACGCACATATCTATCACGTTCTTAGTATGCTACTCATCCTATAATAATGTTCCGCTTTCACTCTCCTTGATTCTATAATATGACTGTTATGATATCTGTATGACTTCTGTTGAGGTAAGTACCTCTAAAAGATATTGAAGTACCAGAGGAAGCATACAGGTAATTTAAATTGACCTTGAATTTAATTAAGGATATACATACACTCAAGTATAAATTACTACAAAAGTAACCAATTTGTAGTGGGTTTTGTTTTTAAATCATGAAAATTTTTCGATTCTTTCTTTGACGGTGTTCGTTACAAAAATAAAAATAGATCACAAAATGCATTTCTGAGGATCAAATGTAATGTTTCTATCATGTTATGCACCCTTTAAAACGATTAGTTTAAGTAGTAGTTTTATCAGTCAAATAGATGTATATAAATTAATTATTTTCCATTGATCACTGACTGGATTTATTTACGTGTCAATATATTAACTCATTTGCTTTGTTTAGTGCATGTTCATGGAGGGAGTGCATGCAGGAGGGATAGCACTTTTTGTTTTTCGAATCCTGCCTGAGTTGGACATGGTTAGGGCAGTACTTCTCCTAAATGCTGTGGGTATTGTACCCAGTGTGCTCAGCCCCATCTGTTCCTCTGCTGTCAAGCGAAAGAAAGCAACGGAGCATCCATGTGAGAACTTTGGAAACAAGGCTGCAAGACTAGTCTTCGATTTCCTGTCCTTTATTGCCCAAATTTCGGTAATTCCTGTTATAATACTCTTTGAATACTTTCCAGGCGATCATGCAAAGAATATTGAACATGACCCCACAAGGAATGCGGAAGTAGCCTTCACAATTTTTATGGTTTCGTTCTCGACGTGGGAAAATTTTGTTGATGATCGGTTTTGCGGATCCCTTGGTTATAAAAACGGACTGAAGAATTTCATGCTGAGTTTAAAATATGATCTACAAGAAAGCAGACCCAAAATTACATTCTTCACAAGCCTCATTAAAATTGCAATCATACTTGGAGCAGTATATGGAATTCATCTTGACCTCACTGACAGAGAACACCAAGATTTTATGCTTAGTGCAGGGCATGCTTTTAACAAAATAAATCAGCTGTCTATGGCCCTGAAATCATCTGCACTCATTCTCATCATAACGACATTTGTGGGCTACTATGCAGCGTACACTGCTTGTAAACTCGACCTCCAGATTTTCTCCTTTTCCCTTCCATTATTCCTTTCTACACCAGTTGCTTTCGTGCTTACTTACGTGGATTGTCTCAGCGTCGACAGACATTTCCTGGGTAGATTCTCCTCTGAAAAACGGTACTGTGGTCTGGACGGGAATGATGGTTGGAATATTTGGATCTTTTGGTGGCAAATCCTCCTTGGGGCAGTATGGTGGGTGTCCATTTATTGGATGGGAAGACACATCTGGTTCCCAACACAAGAGAGATTGTCAAAGGTGGAGAGGTAAATTATTTTGATACAGAAATATGAGAAATTATAAAAGAAAAATAATGCATATCGATCATGTAATACCGTATTCTATCAAAATTATTGTTTGTTTGAGATCAAAAGTATTAATGTTCTATAACACAAAAATCCCAAAACCCGATACGAATAATCTCTGAAATTAGTAGACTGGGACGTAACAGTGAGAATCGCATTACCAAAAAAGATAGAAGCATCAAAAAGAATAATTGAATAACGAGGAGGATGAGCGAAAATGATGCGTAGGTTCCTTAAGATCATAGCAGAGACATTTAGACACTGTTATATTTCTTTCTGTTTCGTGTCATAATGATTTTAACTTTCGAAGAGTATAACAAGAACCTCTTGCTATCAAACGTCAGAAAGTAAATTTATAGATCTGTGTATATCGTACTAATTGCCTTTTTATTTCAGGCTATTTACCGCGTCCTTTTACTGCAGCGTATTCTTCGAAGAGAATCTAGTTTTAAACCGCAGGCGACACAACAGAAAAATTTATCGAGAGTTTTGCAGTGATGACAACACAAAAAAGAAAGTGTTTTACAGGTATGCAACTAGCCTGTCTTGTTACGCCTGACGTCGTGTTGTATTAATTTTGATAAGTATACATCTGATTATTAACTGATTAACTTCTCTTTCTGTTTTAAGAATGAGTGAATATGATACCAGTGAAGCCATGAATGATGAGGGCGGATCTTACGAGCAAAAAGCACAAGACAGGATTCCTCCTATGATCTACGCATGCGCAACCATGTGGCACGAGACCAGACGGGAGATGGTTCAGCTTCTGAAGTCACTTTTCAGGTCGACTTCTGACACCAGTTCACAATCTATATCTTTTCTCTTTGACTTGATTTAGATAGAAAGTTAATGTTGAAAGGAAAGCTGTGGAAGTACATAGGATTACAATTTATGGATGATATGTCTTTATTTAACACAGTTACTTGCAAATTGTAGTGTTACTAGTCTATTATGTTAAGCTTAGTAGCAGAAAGAAGCAAAGCAAACAAATTGTGTAAAATTCAACAAGAATGCATTTCCCTAAATAACTAAACGAAAATGCAAGACACTTAAAATATTGTGAATTAAGTCCCAAATAATCCTAAATGTTTTATCACAAGTCCAAAGGAATAGAATGTTCTGAATGAATTCCATAGCCTTGAATGTCCTGATGTTCTACAATGATGTAATCCAGAACTATTGCAATGGATCCTAAATGATCCCAAAGTTGTGCTTTAATCCAAAAATGTTAATGAGCACTCTATAATTCCAATGAAAAATTAAAATAAAATACTTTCTCTCAAACTATATCTGATCACAACAGGTACTGATTCCTCAGACTGAACTTAAAACCGGAATCAAGATTTTATTAACAAAACCCTCTTTATATATATATATATATATATAGATCCCTAATTGACCTATGTGGCAATATTATTTTCTGGAAAACTAATGGAAAATTCCTAATAATTGTAAATACGATCGCTTCCAAAACATACCAAACTCGTAACCAAAGTAAATTCAAGTAAACACCTTGAGAGACAGACATTACATGGTGATAGTCAGGTAGGCCAAAACTCTACCCTCAATCACCGATAAAGGTCGAGCACTCAGAATAAATTAAATATGCCTAACAATAGTGAGTCTACGTATTTGTGTTTTCTGAGCGCTTATGCAATGAAATGCTTTTAAATATATTGCAGGTTTTGATTACCGAGGTTTTTGTTAGCATTACAAAATCTGTAAACGTCAGGACGGGTGTGACAACATGAACGTCACATATACAGCATGTCATATGTCTTGCTGATACATATATTTTCACTTTCTATTGCATCTGTCTACAGTGTCTCACAGCATTAAAAGCGAGCTAAGTTTTAAGAAATTGTTATGTTGGCGTACCGTTGTTTTCAAAGCTTCAAATAATATGCAGTGAAATCATAATTCAATATTTTACCCTCCTAAGCCTCAAGATAAATTATAAGCAAAGTATTACTTGAGGAGGGTAGTTAAAATTTTGGGAAAATGATTTCGATTTAATTAAAAACAGGGCAGTAACTAGACCGAAATCCCTAGGGAAATAGATAGATAGATTGTTGGCGATTCACGTTACTGATTCTTATGTGCTGTGTTTAAAAACAAACAACATATTTTTATATCTTTTTATATAAATTTGTCTAGAATGGACAAGGACCAGTTCTTGAGGAGGAACGCTGAAATAATTTCTGGAAAGCTGGATAGGGACTACTACGACTATGAAGGTATTTGTTTGTGGTCATTGGTTCCAATTCAGTAAAATCTTTATTAAAATCTCGCCGGTCATAGTTAGCAAGCCATACCATAGTTGTACGATTGTTGAAACAGTTTGTGATGTTATTTAAGAATCCAAAGGATGAAAAGAAGTAAAATCCACTGAAATGATAAGGCCGAATGAATGATACTTATATACTAATAATTTTGATGATGCTGATATACGAATGTGATAAGTTTGCAAAATACGTTCTAATTTCTGATTTTCTGTACACGCCGAGTTCCAAAATCGCTTTTTAGGCTACCTGTGTCGTTTGGTATTGATTCGTCAATGTTTGCTCTGAGTGAGTCAGACAGAAACACGGAGGGTTTTATCACATCTTTCAGAATTATATTCTGAATGGTTACTAGATTTCAATGCAACGCAGACTATGAGTATATATAGTTACGTGTTCTAAGACACTGTCCAATGAAACGCATTTACCTGTAGGCAGGCTTTCATATGGTAGGCCATAAATATGATATCGAGAAAAGATTGCAATGAAATGAGGTAATATGTGCTAGCTGACATTTCTAATATTTAAAACATAATACCTTTATATTTAACTTCTTATTGCACGCTTACTTATTACAGCGCATATTTTCTTTGATGACGCCATGGAACTGAATGATAATGAGGAGTTTGTCCCAAATAAATTTGTGAAAATGTTTGTGAACGTAGTAGAGGAGGCAGCAAGGTATGTCTCATTTTGAATACGTGCATTATTCCGGGGGCGGGGGAATGTTGTTCTTAAATATGTTTAACATACATATTTGACCTTTAAAGGATGTATGTTATATATCCCCACCTTTACGGATACTTTAACTTATCGCGTCCATTTGTACGTCGGTACCTTCTTTTACTGTAATTAGAATTACATCTACAATGGATGATCATAGCATGATGTTTCATGGAATGGCGACGTAGGAATCAAAACAAGAATGTGCCTTCGGGGTTGACTGGTAGAAGTCAAAATTATATTTTCATCGATAATATGAATCCATCTTTGTGACCTGAACTTCATATTCATATTTGAATATAGGACATTCTTCATTAATGTGGTGTTTCACTGGAATGGGTAGCTGAGGGACAGTTATAGTTATGGGTCAAGAATGCATCCCATAAGTAATGAATTATAGGGCTTGTCTAAAAACAAGAGTTTTTATTTCATTCCCTCTCTTCATTCAGACTGAATTAAATTGACAACATGGAGAGGGTAAAATTAAATTTATTATGATGTTTAAAAAGATTGGTAGGTGACGAAGAAAGTTCAAATGAATGCTAAAGGAATCCATTAACCTTTCTGATCATGCATGTCCCTAGTTCTCATATCTGATTTTTGGGGGCTATTACTTCGTTGCTAAAGCCAAACTTCTGCACCGGAATATGTCACATTTCTAGTACACGCTCATTTAGAATACAAACTAATTTCAAAATATTTGTGTTCTCAGATGTATGAATAAATTTAACGCGTAACTCTACTTAGAAAGTAGAAACGAAGTCGTCGCTTAAAGTACCTTTCGTTGCTGCTTTGTTTTATCAAGGAAACCAAAACGGTCAAATATGTACCAAACCTCCTAAAGCATACAGAGTGCACGTTCAGACCGCTACATTTAGATAGCTAGAGACATTGTCGCTTTCTTTCTAAGTTTAAAAAATGAATTTGACAAAATGTAATTAAAATATGTCGCTATGATTTGCAACGAGCCTTGGAATTTTAAATGGACAAACTTGTATTCAAAGAGATTTATTTTTTATTATATTCGACTAAAATGTATTCTAATATGGTCATAAGCAGATGACGTTGACAATTCCTTGTACTTGTAACTTTTCAGTTCTGTATATGAAAAACATATGGACATTAAAGACCCATACAGAGTTCCTACTCCCTATGGAGGTCAACTGATCTGGCAGATGCCTGGAGGCAATCTATTATTTCTTCATATGAAAGACAAGAACAAAATTCGCCATAGGAAAAGATGGTCTCAGGTTCGTGAATAAGTCAATTACTGAAGAACAGCTAAACCCAAGGTCCATACAAAAGTATTTCGACCTTTTCGGTTGTTTTTTGGGGCCATCTTCTAGCCCAAAATTCACAGCAGGAGCAAATTTTGCCGAGTCGTACCTCATAGCTGATATGACGCTGGCGCTGTTATGCAGGAAACATGCTATGTATGTGTGTATAGTCTAAGACCACAAATAAGTTTCCTTTTGAGAAACGTCAAACGACTTTTAAATTCCCAGTGAATATGCTCATTATGCGACATATGTAGGTAGATTCTAATTCATGTGACCAAATTTTGTATTCAAATTAAATCATTTAAGGACATGATTGCAATTGATGTCACAATGTCTATTTCAAGTATGCGGCCCACATTTGGGGCCATGTATTTTACAACAGTTCAGTGCGCAATGATTCCCATTTTATTTAGCTAAACTTGTGAAACAAGGAACCACGTTGTCATGACGCTCTAGTTAATAAGTTTTCTTTTTCTTTCTTTCTTAGATCTTTTCTCTATACGACGAAAATGTTTTCTTTTCTTGCCTAGGTGATGTACATGTATTACTTGCTAGGATTCAGAATCGTCCGCCAGTGTGAGGAACTTGTTGTTGATGCCATAGAAAATGGAAAGCTTAACGAGTTGTTGTCATGGAGAGCTAAACCTGATGATGCCACCGCCAGCTTCGGAAAAAGTCACGTTTTCCAGGCGCTGGACTCAGAAGTTGTCCGCAGGGTAATGGAAAGGGAAATCCTTTATAATTTATATCATGAATTTCCATGCTGTTTTCTGTTTCTGTGCTCGCTTCATTCTAATCGTAGTTTAGTTATATCAACGGATTCACAAAAGGAGCGAGATATCTGAACTCTCGAATTATAAAATGATCCTAAAATGTATTTTCATGGTCATTTATTCCAAATATGTGTTGTTTTTTGTTGTTGTTTTTTTTTTTCTCAGAACACAATTATGGCGACTGACAGAAGACATTTAAATAGATAAAAGGGAAATTTTTAAAAAGGGTACGAAACCATTTGTATTCTTAATTAAAGTTTACATGGTATATTGCCTAAATTATTTTTATTACACACTCATCTGGAAAACGTCTTAGTAGGCCCTTATGAAATTCCAGTCTGGTAAATAGCTATTTTGTTAGCTATTACATGCGGTTGTGATATGTGTTCCACTGGTGCTGGTACATTGACTGTGCGTTCCTACTACTTGTATTGGTGACTGGGTAAATTCTTTCTTAAGTCGGAAAAGAAGATTGGATGTGTATATAATATCCTGTCGGCATATATAGTTTCTGAAGATCTCGTCGATGGCTGGATGCCATATGCGAGTGTGGAAAGTTCAAGAATCCAAGTTAAGGATGTATACGTAATACAACAATCGAATTTCAGAGTTCACGGCCAATGAATATTGGTAAGCTAATTACATAAATATGTATACGATCACAATAGGGTGGAGTACAGTTAATTGTCTTAAAAGATTGACTTATACAGTCGATTTATGAGAATCTTAAAATGTTCAATTGCACCAAATGCATCGATAGCTCAAATCACCAACAAATTCAAGTAGTTCCGAGGATCTCTCCTATACTGTATCAAAGTATACAAATCATAGTGGCATCTACATTATCAATGGAAAGCTACTACGCAAATTTAATTTTGGTACTATATCTAATAGGTACTCTCTCTCTCTCTCTCTCTCTCTCTCAAAATTTAGAACTATCTAATAATTCATAAATCAAGTAGTATAGACGAATATTGACACATGAGCAGTAATAGGAATAATAAAGATGCATCATTTGGAAAGGGAGTACTATATACAGTTATTGCTAAACATTATGATATTCATGTCAAACATTCCCGCACCTTTCAAGTCTACATTCACAAGTGAATGATTACATTCACAAGTGAATGATGTTGATTCTAAAATAAATATAGTCACATAAATATGAGCAGAAACTGCCTCAGCTGAGATTCAAACCAGGGCCGATTGCATGAAATTTAAACATTTACCTTCTTTAACTTTGCAAATGTTATGAATGTAGGTAGTCGAAATATTTATATAATGCTTAAACGATGATCCATTACGATAAGTATTTTTAAATAAATTACAGCAAACTAACGCTAATAGAAGGGAAATCCGTGTAAACGTAAAAAATAAAATAGTGGCAATCGTTCCGAAACGATGCGCTAATTTCAAGGCAGAATCAATATTAACCTTCCAATGTTGATTAGCCGCACCTAACACTTCTTCATAAATCGACTGTGGACGTGGCCAAATGTTTCCTTTCATATAAAATCTAAGTATTTGGTTAAATATTTAATGTAACAGTTTGATTGTGATATCAAATTAGGCAACAATAATGATGTCTAAGGAGAAACAGTCTATCTAATTCAGTAATATTCATGAGTTCTGACGGTTGGGTGCAAAATTTAACCATTTCTTATCAAACATTTTAATCCTCCTGAATTCAAACATAAATAAGTTTTAATATAATTTTTATGCAAAAATCTGTTTATTACGGACACTTGTATAATTATCTGAGTAATTGTAGTTAAACAGTGCATAATATTTAAAATTATTAAAATAAATAGTTTTAAAACATTTTAATGATTCAAATGAACTTCAAGACCTTAGAAACTTAACTTTCTATCAATAGGAGTGTTATAATACACGTTTCAATTGTTGTAAGGGGCCGTCCATTAAGTACGTACGCATGAAGGGGGGAGGGGGTTAACTCAAATTCATACGCTTGCGTATGTGGGGGGGGGAGGGTTTACTGATAATGTACGTACGCATAGGAAACGGGGGTGGGGTGGGGTGAAACTTCGATAATAATTTGTCTACATTGGCCTTCAAATGAGCCACGGCTACCTCAAGAAGTAGGACTGTGGGAGAGGTGTCACTTGTATGCCACCGTACCTCTGATTGCTAGCTATCATGCAGCTCAGCAGCGAGTCTGACACAGTCTGGCGGCCTGCCCCATGGATTACACATCCTTCAATCTGGCCTCACTGCGGACTGCCGCTGGCTAAAGATTTCAGCTGCCGCAGTGCTCTGTTCGTGCTGCTGCTGCTGCCCGACTTCAGTACTAACACTGGTCTGTACATCGGTCTACTATTAGTACCACAGATGTTCAGTCGACGCACTTATATAGAGATTAGTTCACCGAGTTTAATAATTGTGTTTTAAGATCGTAATAAAAGTGGTTTTGAATATTCAGTCAAGGTGGATAATACAGTCAAGAATAACTGTTGTACAAAGCTGTGTGTAAAGCTAAGCCGCAAGCTAGTAACCAAGAACAACAAAAAGAAACTAATCGGTTATGGGATAAAATAAAGCGTGATGAAACTACGTACGAATATGTTACTGCTGATCTAGCAAATAAAGCGTTGGCGAGCAGAAGCAATCTTCTATCTTTCTGGTCACGCGCGCAAGCACCAGCACCGGCACCAGTGGCGACTGTATCGAAGCCTGAAGTGCCTGAGATATCCTCTCCTGCTGACATTGACGCTTTAGCACCTACAATCATGATTTCTGCTGCATCTGATGTGTTGCCACCTATATCGGCTGGCGACTCTGCATCAAGTCTGTCGACTTCAGCCATGTCTGAACCTACCGCCAGGATCACGAAAACAGCAGAAACTCCACAACAGACCAGTGTTCAACGTGACATCTCTGAAGCCCAAGAACAGCTATTAGCTTTACTACGTTTAAGTGATGCAGGCCACATAACCGAGGAACTAAAGGAGAAAATGAAGTCAGTTGAATTGAATCTGAAGCACAAAAAAAACTGAAATTGAAGCAACTGCGCCTGGAGGCCACAAGGCAGCGTGAGCGCCGTCTCAAACTCAAACGAACTCTCGAAGATATAGCGGAAGAACATCCGAATCTGGGCCAAAAACTACGAAAGTTTACAAGGGATAGAGGCGGTTAACCGGCCATCACAGACGACAATCCGGATCTTCTCGAAGCAATTATTGATATTGCGTCGATTGGTGCTTCTGCCAGCGACCGGCGCCTGTCGCAGAAATTGCGATCGTGCAAGACACTAGATGACCTACAGAAAACCTTATCGAAACAAGGCTATCATCTGTCGATGTCGGCGACGTATCTGCAGATGATCAAGCTCAATGGAAGGCAATCGTCACATAAAGACCATACCTGTGAAACTGACAATAGCTGCCAACACCGCTCACGACCGTCACAAAGATGCAGCATTTGCGTATGCATCTATGTCATACCTAAAGGAAATCTGTTCTATGTTTGGAATAGACGTGTGCTTCTACCTCAGCCAAGACGACAAGGCTAAAGTGCCACTTGGAATCGCGGCAGCGATGAAGCAGGCGCATATACTGATGCATCTCGAGTATACAGTGCGTTTGCCAGACCACGACTTTGCTGTCGCGTCTCGCCATAAACTGATCCCATCTGTCAATGCTGCCTGTGTCGTGACTCCAGGAAAGTTAGTCGATGCTGTAACATACTCTGGTCCTACGTATATTGCAGTGCGCTCAATGAAACACGGCAGCAGTACAGCTTTTACGCATAGTCATGATATAGAACGTCTGCGTTCAATTCCAAGTTTCCAGCCAGTGATGTGCACAGCTGATGGTCGTGTAAAACCAATAGTGGTCGTGGCGAGTGATGGAGGACCGGACGAGAATCCAAGATTTCCCAAACCTCTACAGGTTTCAGCCACTAGATTTGTTGACTGGGATCTGGATGTGTATTTGTCAGGCACCCACGCACCACATTATTCAATCTACAACAGAGATGAGCGCCGGATGGCTCCACTGAGCCGAGAGCTAACCGGACTAGTGTTACCTCATGATTACTACGGGTGACATCTCAATGCATCAGGAAAAACAATCGACGCCGACTTGGAAAACCAGAACTTTGAGAAAGCAGGAAAAACACTGGCAGAAGTATGGTCCGTAGTAGTATTAGATAAGCATGATGTCCATGCAGAATATATTGACCCAGTAGAGCGTGAATCACCCAGGGAGCCAGAAGTCAAATGGCTTGCGCGTCACGTCAGGCAGAGTCAAAATTTTCTGCAGATCATTAAGTGTGATGATTGCGGCTACTGTTTCCCATGGCGCACCTCATGGAAAAATTACTTTCCTGAATGTTTCCTGCCCGGACCTGTCGTACTGACACATTCTGCAGCTGGTCTTAGCATTCCTGATCCAGAATCTGTAAAGGATCTGACGCACGCATACTACAGTTCACTTGCTCAGCGGCCAGCTTTTGGATCAGCAAAAGTTCCTTTGAACGCGTCATTTGATATGTACTGTCCGTCACTTGCACAACCTGAAATTATCAAGCGCACATGTTCCGTGTGCGGCGTGTATCACTCGTCGCAGTCCAGTGTAAAACGACATCAGCGCATTCACACTACTGAGTCTACTGACAGTGAGAACAATCAAAAGCTGGATGATGACGTCAGCAACGCTGTGAATATTGAGACGGCAGCCCAGCAGATTGCAGCTAATGCTGATCTGCTTCAGCCTGACATTGCGCCTGTTGACGATATTCCTATAATAGATAACCTGTTTGACTGGGTTCAGTCGGCGTTTGAATTTTAGCGGACACTAGACAAACTTTTTAAAGTTACGCAGCTTATTTCTTTGATGCAGCCAGACATTCAACGTCGGTGGACTATCTGTTTTATTAAACACGTTAATATTATTAATCCTTGATCGTTTCTGCGTGGATTAAATATAGGCCGTTCTACAGAATTGGGGGGGGGGTAAAAGAGTACGCATTTGTACGGGGGGAGGGGTCAAGCTTTGCCAGATTTTTGCGTACATACTAAATGGATGGCCCCCATTCAAACTTAATTTTCTCCAAGGAAGAAATTTATCGTTTTGTTTTGTCTAGGCAACATTTTGCTTCTACATATTAAATTGAAACTTTAAATTCTTCTTTAATTTTAATTGTTAATGTCTGTTGAATTTCATAACTGTTTATTTGCGTGTGGGATTTTAGGTAACGCGAATGTATCACAAACACATGTAATTGACTATTACATAAACAAAAAAAAAAAAAACATTATTCGAAAGATGCCGTGAAGCACCTTTGGTTATTAATATATATTTTGGTTGTAATTTTAAAATTATTTACCCTACTTTCACCTAAAAATTACGTTGTTTAGTAAAGTTGAACTTTCTGTCATCCTATCACTTAACTTTGTGTTTACTTCAAATATTATTTTGTCCCCTACAGAATATTCATACTTATGAACAAAATAAAAGTGCTACTGTAAATTCATTGAACAAGAAAGTTTCACAATTTTCAAAATATTATATTTAAAGTTCGAAATAAATATCAATGAACACTAATCTCGTCATGGTTCCTGATTTTCCCAACGCTTGAAATTTATTCATACGTGTAATTTTATGAACGTTGTATGGTAGCGCGTTTGTTACAAACTTAGCGGGGCCCCGTGTGGCCTAGTGGTCTAAAGCTCTCACCGTTACGGATCACTGCCATCTCACCTCTGTTTGCGTGGGTTCGAGTATCGGGTTCGGCCAATGTGGGTATGTGAGAAAGTTTGCCAGTAGCATTTCTAGGGTCGGTGGTTCTCCCCGGGGTTTTCCTGGGTTCTTCCTCCACCATTTATACTGGTCGCCATGTATAGCCTATCCAGTGCTGAAAAATGACGTTAAACCCTACAACAACAACAACAATAACAAAGAACTTAGCCGTTTACCGATTGTCATATTCGATTAGGTACCTAGTGCTTATAATATTTTGTAATTTTGTTGGCTTGTTTGTCAAGGCTGAAAACACGTACCTTTTGGCCCTGGACGGAGATGTTGATTTTACCCCTGGTGCTGTGAGACTTCTTTTGGACAGGATGAAAAAAAGTGAGGAGACAGGGGCGGCGTGTGGTAGGATTCACCCAATCGGATCAGGTTAGTGTTTTTACAGCTGTTTGCAATTTTAATCGAAAATAAATTCCTCATAGAGGTTATATTCCGGAATGTAAAATTTTGCAAATTTCGCCAAGTGGTACAACATTCGGTCAGTTAGATTTAAAAGATTAAATACATCGGCAAGTTTCTAATTTTTTGCAGTGACGTTATATTTCCTGTTGCCTTAGCAACAAATAACTCTGTAGTCAGAAGAATGCTGCAAACTTCGTCTTACGTATTTGTCTTTCATTTAACATACATAGGGAAGTAACCCTTACATTCTGGGCTACAGTATTGATAAATTACGTTGATCTGTCAGATATTGTTATTAACTGCAATAGAACACACGTGGTAAAGGACATGAAAGACATTAACACACAGAAGAACAGTGTACTGTCTATTTAATATTGTTGTCAAATTTAACAGTGTACTGTCTATTTAATATTGTTGTCAAATTTAACAGTGTACTGTCTATTTAATATTGTTGTCAAATTTAACAGTGTACTGTCTATTTAATATTGTTGTCAAATTTAACAGGGGGCCCCGAGTGGCCGAGTGGTCTAAAGCGCTCACCGTTACGGATCACTGCCATCTCACCTCTGTCTGCGTGAGTTCGAGTCTCAGGCTCGGCTAACGTGGGCACGTGAGAAAGCCTGCCAGTAGCTTCTCGTGGGTCGGTGGTTCTTCCCGCGGTTTTCCAGGGTTCTTCCTCCACCAATTATACTGGCCGCCATGTATAGCCTATCTTGTGCTGAAAAATGGCGTTAAACCCTACAACAACAACAACAACAACAAATTTAACAGTGTACTGTCTATTTAATATTGTTGTCAAATTTAACAGGGGGCCCCGAGTGGCCGAGTGGTCTAAAGCGCTCACCGTTACGGATCACTGCCATCTCACCTCTGTCTGCGTGAGTTCGAGTCTCAGGCTCGGCTAACGTGAGCACGTGAGAAAGCCTGCCAGTAGCTTCTCGTGGGTCGGTGGTTCTTCCCGGGGTTTTCCAGGGTTCTTCCTCCACCAATTATACTGGCCGCCATGTATAGCCTATCTTGTGCTGAAAAATGGCGTTAAACCCTACAACAACAACAACAACAAATTTAACAGTGTACTGTCAACCGTGATATTGTTGTCACATTTAACATGCAGGTACCATGAGAAAGAAGTCGAGCGAAGCATCATCTCCAAACGAGTGCAAAAAACTGCATTATCTCATTCCATTGACTTACAAAACAAACACATTTAGAAAATGTATTCAAAATGGTCGACCCATTTTGAAAGGATTTAAATTAATAATCTCATTCGATGAACCATGAATTGTTTCATTTTCCAAGAGAAAACACTACTTGGATATACCAGCCCCGGCCGGATTTTAAGATAAATATGTGTTCTTTCCTGGTCGGGTACCCGTCACCGGGAGTACCCAAAAAAACCCGTTGTTTTATGGGTGACACAAGTGAGTGTGTGGGGGAAACCGGACACGTATTTCATAGTTTTCAAAATGGATGGTGATTTAACCTACAAGCATAGAAGTTATGTGTTTAAATAATTTAAAGGAGACCAGAAATAAAAATTTTCCTTTTATGTGTGTAATTCTCTACAAATTTTAATTCGACTGTAATGTTTATAAATTCAATATCGTAGGCGGATAGTGATTATATTGCGTGGATAATGCCACGATTCCGTAAATTGCCGAGTTTTTCCGAGTTTTGACGAGACGACAGATCACGTGGTCCCGTGACGCAATACTAGCCAGTCCTCGAATACAAACAGAAACATAGTGAGCGAGACAGACATGAGGAGACCAGATTTGGGTTGCACATTCAAAAGATGAATCTGCTTCCGAGATAATTCATAACTATGTATGTTGAATTGTGTGTTAATATTGTGTTTAAGACCTGAAACCATAAAAGTACAACAGTGAGAAGGTGCTCATATTTCATATTTTGGAATTTAAAAAAGCAATGTACTTTTAAAATAAATACTTATACATTGTGTGCTGTGCAAAAAATGTGATAAGGATTAAGTGATGGTGCCCAATGTAAAAATAAAAAATTTACCACAATGCAATAAATTCATTTAAGAAGGATGAGATTCAATCGTATTATATGTAAATAACATATTCATTACCTAACGCCAACACACACACACACACACGCCACCCAAGGACTAATATTTTGAAAATACACATCCAACACTGAAACACCGAGAGATAATACTGAATTCTGGGCGAAGAGACTAGAACAGAAACCGACTTGAGTGTGAAACAATATCCATTACCGGGGAGGTGTTAAAGCCATTGAGAACGGTTTTCATCGATCATAACTTAAGCATTAGTTTTTCAACAAACAAACAAAAAAAACCCCACAAATAAATCTGCAAAGGAGAAATCATAAGTAATTAATTTAAACATTAAGAAGCTTCCTTCTTATGGTTCAATTACAGTATATTTTACATGCAGGCTACAGTTAGCGTATTGACAGATCTGATAATATATACATGTCTGGTATAACAGTTGATGTACTGTAGTGGTCAGTAATCAAAGAAAATTTTTTTAGGCACAGGCCCCGGGCTGATGACTTAAATGGACTCACAAGCCCTGACTGAAATTCCACAAGCCCGGACAGTTCATACTTGTCATCTCTCAAGCCGGGAGAAAAACCTCCCGATTTGGGGGGAGGGGGTATTTCCACACCTACCTCCCGATCTAGTAATATCTCCCGATTTTTCGCAGAGAACTCTCGAGCGTTCCATTATGTTTGTCAATTTTCATTTCTCAGAAGAAAAAACCCCCATACATAAATAAATATAATGTATGCAATCCACAGATGCCATATTCTATTTTATCACTTGTGAATATTGTAGTGATGAAATCAGTGCCGGCTTTAGGCATAAGCTAAACAAGCTACAGCTTAGGGCCTCACAGTCTGAAGGGGCCTCTCAAATTTATTTTATACCAAATAGGGCCTCTACAGCTTCCCATAGCTTAGAGCCTCATTATGTCTAAATCCGGCACTGAACGAAATAATTAATATCACAAGACAGTTCTTTTCTTCAGTAAATAGAATGTTAAGATTAAACATTATTCACGTAAATTTCAGATTTTTTAAAACCACTACAAAAGTATTATGGTACAAAAAAATAAAAATAAAATTGTCACCAATTAGCTTAAATCCGATGAATGATCACTGTGAATGCTGTGTAATTTTCTCTGCAAATAAAATTGCATCTCCATTTCCGCCAAAGAAATCTCCCAGTTAACACCTGACATTTCTGTACCGTGTATGTAAAGTTTAATTACCATGATTAAATTAAATGAAGGAATAAAACAAAATATACCATGCAGTGTATGTGCCCCCACATAACTAATTCAGAATAAATAAAAAACGTGGGAAAAATAGTTGCCACATGTACGGTAACTTGTGACTGCAGATTTGAACTGTTAAAATGAAGTCATAGGCGTCGTATGTTACAACAAAACAGGGCCTCGTTTATTTACCAATCAATTGCTGGTGCTTATATACACACACTGTCGAACTTCGTTTCTTTGAAGTTATGTCCGAAGGGCAGTCCTTTTCACAAGATAAATACAAGGATAAGGATTAACTGTTAATTAGTCACACTGGCTTTATTGCTTGTGTAGGCCTACTTAAGTCAAAACTTTAGCTATTTTGCAGTTTAGCCATAGCTAACCAGAATATGAAAAAAGGGGCTTGTCCTGGGGGATAATAAGGCGTATCACAGGGAGACATGTCGTGTCCCATGGGCGCTCGCACATTCGGGCAAGGGGGTGGGATCAATAGTCGTCTTCCCCCCCCCTCCCCAATTTATATTGTGAGCCAGTTAATGTGAAACTTTGATTTTATACCTGACTTCTTTTCTTTTAATGGCTGCCATTTAAACTGCCCAACGGATAGTTTTATATCGGTTCCAATCATTACAGATTACCGTTTATACATACTACATGTAACAGGCATAGACTGAAAGGTTTATTTTGTTGCTGGTGATTTTTATTATTTTTTTTAAATAATTTTTTTTTAATATTACTGAAAATTGTGTTTTCTCGAAACACGACCGTGTCAGGGGTTTATAATCTTATTTTTAGCAAAGCTTCCATTTCATTAAAATCAGATCTCAATTTCACCTAGGACAGTCGTGATTTGATTTAGATTGTGCCGTGTTATGGCATGTATGTCAACATCTTGGAACTACATTTACTCATTTCCTCAGGCAAATAATTGTTTTTCGACAAGCCCGACGGGCACCTCACTTTGAATACAGGATGGACCCGAACTAATATTAAAGGGGCCCCAGGTGTCGGGCTATCGAATTTTTTTAGCACTGCTGGTGTGGATAAAAGATCTGTGAATTGATTGTTGCATTTTGTGGGCACTTACTCGGCTTTTTGCCTATTTTCGTAACTCACACGTTTAACACTTTTCCCAGGATTTAAAATATCCAACGGTATGTCTGGAACAGCGACAACTTTTAGTCTAGGCATAGCATTTGCGTATCCTAGAGCTGCCATTTTTTTCAGGATCCTTCTCGTAACACTCCTTTGAGAAATGTAATGAGCACAGAGTGCTGTATGGTGTTGCTTTGAAATCGACTCGCTTGCAATAATGTATCAATACTTTCTTTATGTCTTTATCTTTTGGAAAAGAAAAATAAATTTGTCCACAGCCTTTTCTTAATGTGCTATTACACCCGCAAGCAACGTAAAACGGCATTGTCTTTTACTCTAGCAACTGCCAGTCGGAATGCTGGAGTCGCTACTATAACGTCACATCACGAAAGTAACCGAATAGGCGCGGAAATTTTGCATACGAGGTCACGGAAATTCAGCTCCTTGAAGATACACCAATATTTAAATATTGGCATTACGGTCGCAGATGATACTTCAGAATAAGGTTTTCTTCTATAGTGCTTTTATTATTATTCTCTATTTCCATTGATTTCTGGTCTTCTTTAAATATATTACGATTACGGTGGATATATATATATATATATATATATATATATATATATATATATATATATATATATATATATATATATATATACAAATGGTATATTTCTTTTAGGACCAATAGTCTGGTACCAACAATTCGAATACGCCACAGCCCATTGGCTGCAAAAAGCCACAGAGCACGTTCTTGGCTGTGTTTTGTGCAGTCCCGGATGTTTCTCCCTATTTCGTGGGTCAGCGCTAATGGACGACAACGTTATGCGAAAATATACCATCCTACCAACTGAGGCCATACACCATCTTATGTATGATCAAGGTAAATGTAAAATATTTGTCACATTTAAACTGGAAGTCGTCTGTAAAATAATCGTTGTATAAATATGTAGTGACTATTAGCACATTTTGTGGTACTATTAATGAAACCTCTTCGAATATACCCGGGTGTCGAAGACAAGGAGGTTATTAAACCCAAATCAATCGAACGCATAATTGTGATAAAGTAGAAAATTCTTCACATCATAATGTTGTTGTTGTTGTAAGCAACGATTTCGATTAAAAAAAAAGATTTTAAAAGATAGATAACCAAAAACACGTTAAAACTCCCAATGCACAGTGCTAAAAATTAAAATCTTCATAAAGTTTACTTAAGTAATGATAACATTTACATGAACAATGTGAGAAATTAATGAAACAGTAAATATGCATAGAAGTTAGTAGTAGGCATTATTTAATGTCGAATTGAAATGATTCCCCTTTCCTACAATGCTTCTGTCCCGTAACATGAGGACTGAGGGTCGGACACTAAATCCAATGGTCGTGGATTTGATACCCGATTAGACCAGCCCTGGTGGGCTGCCTCCGTACATCCTTGGGAAAGACCCAGAGCTTTCATTTTGCTGGCATGTTAAAACGGCCCTATGAACTAGCAAAACAAAGAAACAAATGTACCGCTACTTCCACATTTTATTGGAAATGTGCGATATATATATATATGTGTGTGTGTGTGTGTGTGTGTGTGTGTGTGTGTGTGTGTGTGTGAATTAGCAAGCACATTAATATGTTGTTATGAGACTAAGTTAGTTGCATCTAGTTAATTTCAATGGCAGCCAATGACAGCTATAGTTACAGATGACTAGATTCTACATTTACTCTACTTAAGGTGCAATAAAGTTTGATGTTGAATGTTTATGCATAGTCATTGTAGCTTTGAAGTTGGACACAGTGTCTTTAGCATTTCATTGTAGCTTTGAAGTTGGACACAGTGTATTTAGCATTTCATTTAGCTTTGAAGTTGGACAAAGTGTGTTTAACATTTCATCGTAGCTTTGAAGTTGGACAAAGTGTATTTAACATTTCATCGTAGCTTTGAAATTGGACAAAGTGTATTTAACATTTCATCGTAGCTCAGAAGTTGGACACAGTGTATTTAACATTTCATATCCGCAGTATTTGATAACTGCACAAGTAACGATCTTGTTTGTATTCGGAGGCTTCTAGAAACTAAGTTACCATTCAGGTTTTATCTATGTGTCATGTTTGAAGAGTTTATTCCAAGTGGCAGATCCAGACACAAGATGCGAGGGATATATGATAGCTCCTTTAAACCAGAAGTCAATATGTCGGACAGCCAAAGACATTCCATCAATAGTTGGCAAGACCGAAGATAAATGACCCAGTTAATCTCCTCTGAGACTATTTCAACGTAATCTGGATGAAGATATTTATGATGATGATAATGATAATGATGATGATTTTTACTAATATTATTGATGTAAAAATGTATGTATAAAGGGTAAAGCCTTTATTTCAATAATTGATATTACTGTTAGAAAGATATAAATTAAATTTTATTAATTCATGACATTGCATTAAAAATTGCAAATAATATATCCAAATCTTTGAACCATGTTCGTTACTTCTAACTCAATAAACACCATGTAACCTAAGCAATTAATATACTATTTGCAACAATACTGGTTGAGGTGCAAATTGGTTTATAATGACGGCAATAACATCATCGTCTTTATCCTCTTCATCATTAACAGTATCATAAAAAACATTGATTTAACCACTACGATAAATAATAATAATAATAATAATAATAATAATAATAATAATAATCGCCAGCATCAATAAAATCAGTGCTACTACAGTCGCTATAACTGGCTCCCACCATTCACTAATCCCCTAGTAAACCCCACCGTTCTGCGAGACATCAGTATCACAATATTGAATGTTTCTTGTTAAAAGACAACACCTGCACTCACAATTCCCTTAAATATGCAGCACAAACTTAACGACTGTACATTTATTTTTCTTATTTATCCTCTCTGATTTTGTGATAATTCTGGGTGCTAGTTAATGCATTTTGTTTCGCGGCATAATCCGTGTCACTTTTGTTTTTTTTAAAAATAATGCATATTTAAAACATTAAAATATTTAAACGGTGAAGAAGAAAGTTTGCAGCTAGCCTTCCAAAGCACGAAAGCACATACATATGGACAAGATCATACAGACCACGAACTTTACGATGCTAACTTGATCCTGATGATAATAACTGAAGTGGCATCATTCGTGACAGTAGTGATTACGATACGAAGATGATGGTGTGGGCATTCGTAAATAGCAGAGCGCATTGGGACTACTGCACAGAACAGTGCACCGTATTCCGAAGGGGAAAGATTATTGACGCGTTTTGAGATCTGAGGCGTCACATATGACCTTTGAAAGATATGCATACTTAATAATAAGTTCATTTTTTTACAACATAGAGATAACATTGAAACAGCCTACAATAAAAAGCTACTACTGCTGTGACTCTGCTTCGTCTGCAATGACTTTTCATTAAAAATAAAATATCTGACTATTTGTCAGAACTAGTCAGTGAAGGTATAGAAAGATTCTTGGGGTACTTAGCAGGTAAAGTCACGTCTGAGTTAGGATGTTGCATGAAGCTAAATTAATTCATCTGTCCAACTGCACTTCTGAAACATAGCATCTATCGATCATTCCCCTCATTTTCCTACTGAAGAAAAGAAATATATTAGTCCCGCCTATGTGTGCTGAAAACATTGATGTATTATTAACATTTTTTTCTTTATTAATATGAGCATGTTTTGGAAAGGTTGTCTCTCTTTGTTCATTCAAACGTGCTATGAAATGTATTTTTGTATCTCCTCTCTTTTTTACGAAAAAGTGTTATGAATTTATTTATTATTTTTGCTAACCAAAGTGTGTTGCAAAATAGTTTAGTCTCTCTATTAACTTAAACTTGTAATGAATTAATTTATTCTCTTTATTAACCTAGACATATTGTGAAGTAGTCCCATCTCATTACTGACCCTAATGTGTTGTGAAATTGTCTGATTTGTTTATTAACCTAAATGAGTTATGAAATATTCCCCCTTCTTTACTGACCTTTACGTGTTGTGAAATAGTCTAATCAGTTTAGTAACTTAAACATGTTGTGAAATTGTCTCCTCGCTTTATTTACTTAAACGTGTTATGAAATTGTCTCATCGCATTATTTACTTGAACGTGTTGTGATACAGTCCCTATTTTTTATTGACCTTGATGTGTTGTGAAATGGTCTCTTCTCTTCGTTAAACCAAACGTGTTATCAAAAGATGTCTGCTCTTTATTACATCCAAGTGACTTGAACTGAGCTGCACGAGTTTTATCGCATTAAGTGCACTTCGTTCAGTTTCAATCTTTCACACAGCCCAACCACCCATTTATGCCATAGAATTATTCACTGAAGATAGGTAAAATGAATTGATGAAGGAAAGTTTCTGTACCAATATTGTTCTCGATATTTTACCATTTTTCTTTTTGCTTTTTGATCTAGATTCCGTATTTATTCGTGATTAGCTGCAAATATTCTTGCCATGACATTGATCATGCATTTGACATCACCAGTTTAACAATGTAACCATCGTAACAGAGATACACTTGGTGAAAGATATTGAATATGAAGATTGGAAGGTGCTGGTATTACAATCCAAAGTATAAAATAATACGAAATGTGGTTTTCGGTTCTATAAGTTTGGTTTTCACGAAGTCAAAATCATATGTACATAACTCATCACAATTATGTCGCAAAAGTAATGATGACCTTTCATATATTTATATAATTCATTAGGCGAGGACCGATGGCTCTGCACTCTTCTCCTACAACAAGGATACCGGGTTGATTATGCCGCAGCCTCAGATGCTTACACATACGCACCAGAAGGTTTTGAGGAATACTTCAATCAGAGACGACGCTGGACACCTTCAACAGTGGCAAATATTGTGGACCTTCTGACTGATTATAAAAATACGATATCAGTTAACGGTAACATTAGCATGTTGTACATACTCTACCAGTTCGCCCTTCTTGTTTCCGCAATGATTGGCCCAGCTACTGTGTTGATGATGATAGCCGGAGCTTTTCGCCTCGTTTTTAATTTAACAGTCGAATGGTCATATTTGGCAACACTTGCCCCAGCGGTGATTTACTTCGTTATTTGCTTCTTTTTGAAATCCAAGTGGCAAATCCTTGTAGGAGAAATATTCACAGGAATGTACGCTTTTATTATGATGATTGTATTAGTAGGTACCATTGTCACTGCCATCACTGAAAGTATCTTCCATCCCAGTGTGATATTCCTCACGTTTTTGGTTAGTATATATATTATTGCAGCACTTCTTCATCCAAAGGAGTGGTTTAATATTGTCTTTGGTCTGCTGTACTTCCTTCTTATTCCGAGTGGATACTTGCTGCTGATAATATACTCCCTCGTCAATTTAAATGTTGTTTCCTGGGGAACACGAGAGGTACCAAAGAAGATGACCAAGCAAGAAATGGAGGCGCAAAAATTGGAAGAGGAAAGAAAGAAGAAAGAAAAGGCAGAGAAGCCTGGTTTTTTCGCTCGACTATTCCCGTCAGCACAAATCAAGGACATTTTCGACACATTCCGTAAAATGACAGAGGGTCAGAAAGAGAAGCAAGAGGAGAAGTTCATCAATGTTATCAAATCACTTCAAGAAAATTTAGAACGTCTTTCGTCCAAGGGCAAAGAAGAGCATAGCATTCAAAAAGAGCCAATTGCAATGACCCCTGATGTACAAAATCAACTTGAAAGTGATGTTGTAGCTCAGAAAATGGAAGACAGTATAAATGTATCTGTTAAACATGAAGAGCCTGAATATGACGAGGTTGGGAAAATTCCTGGAGAGAAGAGACCTCTGAAAGGAATCTTAAGGAAAAAGAAAAGCGGGGTTTCCTTTGAGGAGAGAAAGGTAAAAACTGTGTCAATGGATGATACCATCACAATACAAATACGAGATAGCGGCAGAAGAGAGACTGATGACATCTACGACAAAATTGGACCCATCAAACGAAATGACATGATCAATCCAGCGTGGCTTGAGGATACAGGTGTTGGACAGGGAGAAGTTATGAAGATGATGGAAAATGAAAAAGTCTTCTGGGAAGGGTTTGTTGCAAGGTGAGCCGTTTTCATACCGTTTACTTCCTTAATTGCTTTATATATAGTGCATTCCTTATCAGGTTTACGAAAGAAAAGCACTCTGTTTCCAATGTTTGATGCAGAAAGATTTCGGAAATTTTCTAAACGACTAAGCTAACCAAGAGATGAAAAATGTTGATCAAAATGGCAATTATATTGGTCAGGCATGTGTCTTTTGTCGTATTCTACGATTACCTCAAGTATTAAATAACAACGAAAAAAGTTGTATTTTTTTACAAAAATTAAACACCTGAAATGATTGATTCCTCTTCGATTTCATTTTCTTCTTGAATCTCTTTATTCCACTCAATGTTTTTCAATTGATAATATATACTATTTTCCAAATGATCACATTTGTATAACGAATTTGACTTGGACGAAGCATATACGATGTTAAATTTGACATTTAAAAAACAGAAGAGAGATATTGTATTCCATTTCCATCTACTTAATACTCTTGGAACGCTTTTTTAGTCCTTTACTTTGTGCAGTGAGTCACAAATTTATTCCAATATGTATGCATTTTCTATAGCATGACAGCATAATAATTGATGTATGATTCAATTAACAAGTTTATTTTGCTTTAGATACCTGTATCCGCTAGATAAGGATCCACAGAGGGAGAAGGAGATGGCTACCAGCCTTCTTCAGCTCAGAAACAGTGTGGCTCTTGGTGTCGCAATGATCAATCTGTTGTGGATGGCAATCAACTTTATGTTTCAACTTAAAGGAGGACTAACTGTTCCAATTTCGTATGGGGTAAGTTGCTGGTACCATGTACCCTATGAAAGAAATGGTGTGGGAAAGAAAGTACAAGATGTATTTCAGTGTTTATACTTTATTCATTATTCCACAACAATAAAAGTGAAAGAACAATCCTCATTTGCGAATCTTATACCAGGTGTAGGGAAGGAATTTAACGTATACGAATGGATGAACCCCAGCCGCCTTTTAAAGCTGTGTGAAATTAATTAAACGGGCATCATATGGGCAATACTTTGTTTTGAGAAATTACTGACTCAAAGAACTGAATCCGTAGAAAACAATTCAAAAACATACAATCATTGGCATTGGTTAAAAATATCCATAGAAAGAAAGTAAAAAATATACAATCATTGGAACTGGTTAACAGATAACAATAGAAAGCACGGTAAATACATGCATACATTGGCAATGGTTATAAAATATCCATAGAAAGCAAGTCAGAAACATACAATCATAGCCATTGGTTAAAACAATAGCCATTGATAGCAAGTCAAAATCATACAATCATAGCCATTTCTTAAAAATAGCCATAGAAATCAAGTCAAGAACATAGTCAATGGCATTGGTTAAAAAATAGCCACAGAAAGTAAGTTAAAAACATATAATCATAGCCATTGGTAACACAATAGTCATATCAAGCAAGTTCAAAATGTACAACCATTGTCATAGGTTGAAAAATAACCATAGAAAGCTAGTCAAAAGCATACAATCATAGCCATTGGTTAAACAAATAACCATAGAAAGCAAGTCAAAAATATTCAACCACTGTCATTGGTTAAAATAGCCATAGAAATCAAGTCAAAAACATACAATCATTGCCATTGGTTAAAATAGCCATAGAAAGCAAGTCAAAAATATATAATGATTGCCATTGGTTAAAATAGCCATGGTATATCGTTCGTTTACTATTCATGGGAAAGATTCATCTTCTTTCAAAACTTGCCCGTAGAAAGTGAGTTCTAGACTGATTTGTTTTCATTTGATACAACGTAATAACGCTATTCATGCTGTACGCACGGCCATATAGAAAACATTACTCCTGCCAAACAAGTACTCCTACTTATATATATTTGTATATACTGTTGTAACAAGATTTTCGTACTTAATTTTTAACACATTAAGACGTTTGTTGACAAAGAATAACCATATATATTTCAGCTTAAGCAAATTCGATAATTTTAAAATTTAAAGAATAGTTAATGGAAAATGTATTATTTCAGTCACCTACAAAAGATGACTATTTGGATGAGGCGTCCCCAACAAACGAATACGTTGCTAAAGTCGATCTGCTTGGGCTTCTTTTTGTGTTTGTGTTTGCTTTCATCCTAATACTCCAAATAACTGGCATGATCATGCATCGCTGGGGAACCTTTCAGCACTTTATCTCTATCACAGAACTGTGGAATCCATGCAAATCTACTAAGCTTAAGCGACAGCTTGCAGAAAAAGAACGTGAAATGACTGCAGAGGACGCTGTGGAAGTATGTAAGAAGATCCTTGCTGAACCCCTTCCTCAGTATGGATCTGATGAGGAGGAGGACGACGAAGAAAAACTCAGGGAGGAGTTTAAGGAGCAGCTCACGAATATTCAAATGCATGGATCACGTTATGGAATAGGTAGGTCAGCAACTCTGCGAACTTCCCTAAGAACCTCCACGTACAGAGGCTCCGCGAGATTTGACCTGAATGAAGCAAATGGGACTTCTAGAACACTGCAACTGTCTCTTGGCCGAAGCTTGAGGAGGATCTTAGGAGATACATACAGAGAAACTGAAAATGACAAGGCGCCTGAAGAGAAGGAAGAGCTAGAGAAGATGAGAAGGTCTCACCAACTCATTTATCAGAAGAAAGAAGGTCCACTCCCTGATCCACCAAAAACATTCGGCCATTTTAGTGGTGCCCAATTAAGTTTGTGGAGGAGAATACGGAGTAATGAGTTGACCAAGAAGCTACCTGGATACGATGAATCAGAGCGAAATATATCTAGATCAATGTCAGCTTTTCCTGGTATACCAGAGTCAGAGGAGAGGATATATGACGAGATACCGTGGGCGGGAACAATGGGACGACAACTTGGAAAGAGGCTGAAGGTGCTGCATAAAATGAGAAGAGGGACACAGAGCGTGTCCAGGGAAGATCATCGGTCATTTGGAGCACAGGATCAGCTCCTGCTGTAAATGTATTTTGCCTTTCGAATTATTCAACAGGAAATTATATTTCTTATTCGCTCTTTATTGGGTATCTTGATAGAGAGAGATATACAAAGTTTTGGATGACGTTCTGTTCCCAGGACGGCATGATAGTATTAATATGAGAATAGACTGTAATCAGACTAAGCCCGTTGATAGGTCTTTGCTCCCGTCCTCATTGTATGAGCTACATGTCCAATACATAAACTTTATGAATGTTGATGTTCACGCGTTTTTAGATGAATTTTTGTCACACAGCAAAATTGAGTTATTATTTGTTGATTTTAGTGGCCTAATTAGCATGAGCCACAACTTTATTACTTGTTCACTTTTCCTTCCTAAATGGAATTCCGTGCTCTATTTGTGGGTTATGTACAATTGCATATAATGCCCTCACTAATTATTGTGTGGAAAAGTTTTCTGAGGTATGTACCTACTGTCCTCACTCTGTCTGACTGTATGTCTCCATCTCTCCATATATATATATATATATATATATATATATATATATATATATATATATATATATATGGAGGTGGAGGGTGTGTGCGTGTGTGTGAAACTCCTTGCGGGTGCGCTGAAGCATAAATGTATTTGTACGGATTATTTCATAGAGCCATAGTGTTATCACTTTTCGTCTTTTATATTTCATTTAACGTTCTTTGAAACTATTCTATAACTAATATTCCTTTTATTGGGGAGAATATGGATGCATTAAAGCTATGATGGTAGTATATTTGATCATTAGAGATTGTTTGTAAAATTCACATTATCAATTGTTACAAAGTTTTTCGTGTATGACATTACTGGGTGCAATTGTCTTGATAACTTAAGACATTACAGAGTGGAAATATCTTGCTCATGTATAACATTACAGAGTGGAAATATCTTGCTAATGTGTGACAGTAAAGAGTGGAAATGTCTAGCTAATGTATAACATTAGAAAGTGGAAATATCTTGCTAATGTGTGACAGTAAAGAGTGGAAATGTCTAGCTAATGTATAACATTACAGAGTGGAAATATCTTGCTAATGTATAACATTACAGAGTGGAAATATCTTGCTAATGTGTGACAGTAAAGAGTGGAAATGTCTTGCTAATGTGTGACAGTAAAGAGTGGAAATGTCTAGCTAATGTATAACATTACAGAGTGGAAATATCTTGCTAATGTGTGACAGTAAAGAGTGGAAATGTCTAGCTAATGTATAACATTACAGAGTGGAAATATCTTGCTAATGTATAACATTACAGAGTGTAAATGTCTTGCTGAAACTTGACATTAAAGAGTGGAAATGTCTTGCTAATATATGACATTAAAAACTGGAAATGTCTTGCTAATGTATGACATTAAAGAGTGGAAATGTCTAGCTAATGTATAACATTACAGAGTGTAAATGTCTTGCTGAAACGTGACATTAAAGAGTGGAAATGTCTTGCTGAAACTTGACATTAAAGAGTGGAAATGTCTTGCTAATATATGACATTAAAAGTGGTAATGACTTGCTAATGTGTGACACTAAAAACTGGAAATGTCTTGCTAATGTATGACATTAAAAAGTGGAAATGTCTTGCTAACGATTGCATTAAAGAGTGGAAATGTCTTGCTAAATAGAAATTTCACTTTGATAGGATATACTCAAAGTTTCCTTCCGTCTATAATGAATATAATTGTTCATAAATTGTTCCATTTTATTTAAAGCGTCGGATTGAAAATATATCTGTCAGTTTATCTAATGTTTATATATATATATATATATATATATATATATATATATATATATATATATATATATATATATATTCCAAAGC